>CAUYLG010035190.1:0-56332 GCA_963573385.1 Cacajao melanocephalus
AAAAAAAAAAAACAGAAGCTGCAATTTTTGTCTCTGATAAAACAAACTTTAAAGCAACAAAGACCATAAGAAACAAAGAGGAACATTACATGGTGGTGAAAGACCAATGCAACAAGAAGAGCTAACGATCCTAAATATATACGCACCCAATACAGGAACACCCAGATACATAAGGCAGGTTCTTAATGACTTACAAAGAGACTTAGACTCCCACACAATAATAGTGGGAGACTTCAACATTATACTGTCAATATTCGACAGATCAATGAGATAGAAAATTAACAAGGATATCTAGGACTTGAACTCAGACCTGGAACAAGTAAACTTGACAAATATTTACAGAACTCTCCACCCCAAATCCACAAAACACACATTTTTCTCAGTATCACATTACACCTATTTTAAAAGTGACCACTCCTCAGCAATTGCATAGCATTTCACAGCTTTAAATAAAATATTGGTTGGCTGCTTGTTTGTTATTTTCATCCCTTATTCCTTCCTGTCTCCATTGTTAAGCACAATTATTGACATAAAAGAGGTTTTTAATACCCATTTTTAGACCGCATTCTAGCCTGGGCAATAGAACAAGAATCCCGTTCTCTCTCTTTCTCTTCCTCTTTCTTTCTCTCTTACATTCTTTTTTTTTCTTTCTTTCACTCTTTCTTTCTTTTCTCTTTCTTTCTTTCAAAAAAAAAAAAAAAGAAGAAAAGAAGGCAAAAGATTTGCTGTCTACTGGAATATTATTTACAAATAATAAAGTAAAATAAATTAATGAAGGATAATTAAATTTTGGGGAACAACACTAAAATTAGGTAGTTTTAAGGGAATATTGAAGCATAATAAAATACCATTAAAATATTAAGATTAGAAATAAGTGATAGCATAGAATAATTGTACCCAAGATCAAACTCTAATGTAATTTTGATTTCCAATAAAGTAACTTATTTAACAAACTTGTAATCAAAATAGTAATTTTCTAAATTTTCTTTGTATTTATGAAAAGTAGTTTTAATAGGTAAAAATTAAACACAAATGAAGAAACTGTTTACCAAAATAAAACAAAATAGAAAATTAAGTAAATGGCACAGAAAAGAAGTTTATAAAACAAAACTTACACACATACATACTTTGATATATATAAATTATCAATTTGTGGGGAAGTCGTTTTAGAATATGTTATTACAATATTTGGATAGCTGATTCAATTAAAAAATGGAAAAATTTGACTTCACAATTATAAATAAAGTTTAAAAATACACTGAATCTAAAATACAAAGATAGACAAATCTCTGAGGTAAAAGTATTGGAGTGCTTTTTTCAGAATTTGGGGTTAAAGAATCATTATCATTCGTGGTCCAAACTGAAGGCCATTTTATGTCAAAAGAAAAGCATAATAATACTCTATTAGTAGAAATCATATTAAACAAACAAACACAAAATTATTTAAATATATAAACATAAAAGTTATTGACTATAACTTCAGTAATGATACTAACTAGATGAATAGAAGACCAAAAACAAAGCATGGAAAACATAAAAGCTGTTCTTAAAAGAAAAATAAATATGCTTCTAAAAGTTTGTTTTGCAAGTGAGCAATTGTGTATTTCATGGACATCAATCAGGATCTTTGACAAAGGGAATATACAGAATAAATAATCACTTACTCTAAGTTAAGCAGAGTGGAGTTCTCAAAGCTTTTACTGCATATATATAGTTAATGAATACCTGAAGAATCCCAGTCAACTGCCAACACGGTTCTTTCTGAGGATTGGGATAGATAAAGAAGAGGAAGATGGTTATTTTAAAGTAAATATTCATGTTGACTTACACACCCCCTGCTTTGTCAAAATATTTATAATAAAAATTATAATTTATAAAGCTAAAATAGAAAAAAATAGGAACCAAATTCATATGGAAATAAATTATAGAACTAGAACACTGAAGCAAAATAAGAGTAATAAAAAAGAAATGGATCAGGAATCATCTTAAAGATGAATCAGAAATAAATTTAAATAAAATACACATTTGTGAAAAGATGTGTATGAGAATATAAAACATTTGCATGAATCAGAGCCTGAGAAGTTTTATACTACTGTTATTCATCACTGCAACCCCTGAAGGACTGTAGTGACATAGGTAAAAACGACACAAATTTCTCAAGATCACAGAAGTTCTGTGGAGACACAAAGATATAAATTGGTTGTTCCCTGCTCTCAAAAACGAGGAAGTGGAGCTGTGTATGTCTAACTGGGTACCTGGTCAGAATTTTTTTCAAAACAACTATCTTATAAAATGGAATAGGTGGCTAGTTAAGAGTTAGTAAAAATATATAAATGACAGATTGATAGATTAGATAGATATAGGTCCAGTAGATAGCAGATGGGTAGATGGATAGATAAATAAATACCATTGGCTTTCCATATATGCAGGTTTTGCATCTACAGATTCAAGTAACTGTGATCAAAAACTATTGTTTAAAAAATATATATATAAAAATAATACACATTTTAAATATAATATTACAATTATTTATATACCATTTACATTGTATTAGGTATTATAAGTAACCTAGAGATGATTTAAAGTGTATGGGAGGATATGCACAGGTTATATGCAAATGCTACACCATTTTATATAAGGAACTTGAGCATCTAAGGATTCTGGTATCCATGGGGTCCTGAAAGCAATTCACTGCAGATACCAAAGGGCTATGGTAGATCGATAGGAGATAGACAGATAGATATTTTATCATAGATATAATTTTATCTTGGCACTTTTGGACTTAGAGATTGTTGGAATGGTACAAGACTATAAAGGTTTTATAACCAATCTGGTTACATTTCAGCATAACATTTGTATTTTAGACTATTAAAGGCCCTAATTTGCGCCTACTTCATGATCTTATTTGCCATATGCATCTTTACATAAAATTTTTATTTCTGTAAATGGGAGATAAAGGAACTTTTCATTGATCTGAGAGGTGCTATGAACAGCCTTCCCCTGATGATAGAAATTTAGAGACATTTTATTAAAGTCTGCATTTGACACCACATGCCCCTGTTCAAAATCAAACAACAAAATGCAACACACACCAGAGACTATCACACAAGTACTAAGTTTCTACTCTGGTGGAAGCCCATGTTCATTGTCCTATTACTCCCCAAATGCCTGTGTTCTGAAGTCTTTCGTATGAGTGCCAAGGGATACTGTGTTTATTGAGTGGAAAATTATATGCTTCAAAACACCATGTTATACATGACAAACACATATAGTTTTATCTGTCGACTTAAAAAACAAACAAGAGAGAAGTTTCAGAGAGAATATAATTGAGTAGAGAGAGGGGAGATGTCAGGGAGTGGTGCAACATATGGATAGCAGTGATGTGGCTGTGGATTCCTCCAGGAACATCTTTCTCTTTGGTATGTGTTTGTTCCTATTTGTCTACTTACCTATCTTCCTATCTATATATCTGGCTATTATCTAAAAAGCATTTTAGTTTTAGGCAAGTCTGATTTTTAAAAAAGTATTTCTGAATTTCCTGAAAATTCCTTCTAAATATCGAATGCTTATCTGAAAAAACCAGTTACTTACCAAATTTGGATCTGTTTTGTGGACAGTGGGTGCCAGGTCAGTGTCTGTGCCAGAGTGTAGAGACATCTGAACCTGAGATAAAGGTTTGGGATTCTATGATCTCATCTCCTTGCTGGGAAGTGATTATCATTTCACCTGTAATTGCAGTGACAGTGTCTGCACAGGGAGTTGAGATTCCTCATTTCTGAGAACATGTGTGCATACGGAAAGTTCCTAAAAGCTATTAAAAATTAGTAATAAAGATATCCAACAAGAGTGGCACGAAGAGATGGGGGGAATAAACTTTTGAAATAAGCAAACCAAATCCCAATGAGAGATGAACACAGAACACAGATCTAATAAGTGACAGAAGAAAACTAAGCATGTGTGTATCCAGGATTTTTAGTAAACTGGAAAAGTTTGTCTCCAAAATATGATTCTTTTCTCTTCCTGAGAGCACTGAGAGTAGCGAAATTGAAAGAAAAGATGGTAAGTCAGTAGAATTAGAAACAGTACTCATAATGATCCAAATGAGCATTAAATCTGTGTTGTCATATTTATTCAGTATTTCACCAAATGTTTTGGATACATGTTTTAGGCATGTTTCAAGGTATATGGGATAGATATATCAGTATACGAAACATGAACTGTAATTGACTTTCATGAAATTTACACCATAGTTAATTGAAACAGCCAATAAATAATTCATCTACTTTATTAAGTAGCATAGTAAATGTCAAGGTTCTATAGAAAATAGAAAAGATTCATAGACTGCAGGTGGCATTGTCTGGGAGTCACAATTTGCTGCAGTAGGAAATCGAACACCAGTGTTAGGATTTACAGTGAAAACGGTATGTTTTTTCCAGGGTCAGTTTTGGGCAGGAAATAAAAAAGAAAAGAAAAGAAAATGGTATGTATTTTAATTTTTAACTTTTGTGGGTACATAATAGGTATATATATGGGTTGCATAAGATATTTTGATACTGCCATGCTATGCATAATGATCACATCAGGATAAATGGGGTCTCCATCACCTCAACCATTTATCCTTTCTGTTACAAATAAACCAATTATACTCTTTATTTTTAAATGTGCAATTAAATTATTTTTGACTATAGTAGCTCTGTTGAGTTAGCAAATAGTAGGTCTTAATCATTCTAGTTTTTGTATTTCTTAATCATCCCCGCTCACCCCCAACCCCCACCTACCCTTCTCAGCCTCCGGTAATCATCTTTCTATTTTCTATTTTCTTTTTTTTTTGAGACGGAGTCTCGCACTGTCACCCAGGTAGTACAGTGGAGCGATCTCAGCTCACTGCAATCTCCACGTCCTGGGTTCAAGCAATTCTCCTGCCTCAGCCTCCCAAGTAGCTGGGACTACAGGCATGTGCCACGACGCCCAGCTAATTTTTTTTGTGTGTCTGTGTGTATTTTTAGTAGAGACAGGGTTTCACCATGTTGGCCAGGATGGTCTCGATCTCCTGAGCTCATGATCCACCCGCCTCAGCCTCCCAAGTGCTGGGACTACAGGCGTGAGCCACCGTGCCCGGCTACATCCTTCTACTTTGTATCTCCATGAGTTCAATTATTTTTATTTTTAGATTCCGCAAATAAGTGAGAACATGCAAAATGTATCTTTCTGTGTCTGTCTTATTTCACTTAACAGGATGACCTCCATTTCCATCCACGTTGTTGCAGATGAGAGATCTCATTCTTTTTATGGCTGAATAGTACTCCATTGTGTATATGCAACATACTATGTTCTGTGCAACTTTCTTCTGCATGTCATATTTCAAAATCCGGAAGATCAAAGGTGTTGGGGTAAATAAATGTAAACACAGGGCTTACGTTGAAAAAACAGTCATTAGAAAAAAATATATGTAAACTTTGTTGCACAGTAAGAGGAGATGGGTGAATGACCAGGGTACGCAGCACTCACCTGAGCGTGGTCCCTCCGCTAGGCCAGGGGAGGCAGCCGAACGCGGTTATGGGGGGCCTTGGGTAAGGCAGTTCCTATTACAAAACAGGCGCGGGCCACGCTAGGTGGCGTCACGGAGCCTCACAATAGAGGAGACAGAGTCTTCCTGCCCGTTACCTCTGGCCAACCCAGGGCTACGAAGCTTCCAGTCAGTGGACAGGGCTCAGCATTGAAAGGTTTGCCCCGAGGGCGATGCCAGAAGACCTGCCCAGGTGCTCTTCCCTCGCCCGGAAGTGCCCCTCTCCTGAGCTTCTCACTGGCTCAGTGCCGCCGACCCGAGCGGTGTCTTCGGGGTAATGTGCTTCTCACTGCGCCACCGGGACTGGGGGCGGCGCCGCTCCGGACCTCTGGGCCTGTCCCAGGGCTCCGCGAGGGACGCTGGGAAATGGTACTTTGCGTCTCTGAAGACACAACGGGGTTTCAGGCTTCTTAAAGGAGACGCATCCAGATTTCCGTGGAATGCAGTCTGCACTGAACCACAGAAATGTGTAGAGACGGGCGGGCGCGGTGGCTCACGCCTGTAAATCCCAGCAGTTTGGGAGGCCGAGGTGGGCGGATCATCTGAGGTTGACTTAGAGATCAGCCTGGCCAGCGTGGCGAAACCCTGTCTCTACTAAAAATACAAAAATTAGCTGGGCGTGGTAGTCCATGGCTGTAATCCCAGCTACCCGGGAGCCTGAGGCAGGAGAATCCCTTGAAGCCGGGAAGCGTAGGTTGCAGTGAGCTGAAATCGCGGCATTGCATTCCAGCTTGGGCGACAAGAGCGAAACACCGTCCAAAAAAAAAAAAAAAAAAAAAAAAGAAAGGAAGAAAGAGAGAGAAAGAAAGAAGGAAGGGAGAGAGTGAGGGAGAGAGAAATATGTAGAGACGCAGTATTTCAGATGGTCCCCAAAGCTGCAAAGCCAAATGAACACACATACCACGGTATCATTCAGACGCAAGTGCATCCAACCATCGCTGGGATTTAATAAATAATGTCTTTGGTGCTCTTCAAATGCATGCAGACTGAAGTTTTAGAATCAGGTGAAGGAGCTTCAGTGTTAGGTCAGGGCTGGGAGACCGAAGACCACAAGGGCCGCCACAGGGAACTCAGGAGGGAGCTGCAGTGGCTGGAGGCAGGTGCACAAGGCCCTGTAACCTTGGTTTCCTCAGAGATAACGTAGAGCCAGTAATTGTGTCCTACTCTGGGAGAGTTGTTGATTTACCTGTATAGTATTTCTTACTCCATATCTTGTTACATATTTAAGTATATTTTTAGAATCTAAGACCTATCTGAAAAGACTGAGGTACCACGTGTCATTTTGCTCTAGGACAGTGACTACACTAGTCACAGAGAATATTTAGAAAGGGAGCATCTAAACCTTGAGATTATTAAAAAGAAAAAACTTTTAGACAAATTACATCTAACCGTTTATTTGAACGAAGAACGATGCATTCAAAACGAAAAGAAATGCTGAGAGCTCTGCTACTGTGAGGGCAAGCTTTCTTTTTATAGACCCAAATGATGCAAATCTTTTTATAGAGATGCAAAGTAGAACCTCATCTGATTGGCTTTGCCTTATTTGGGTATAATTGAATGGGAGTCCCTACTGGAACACTAATTGACTGACTGGCTATTTGTGATTGGCTGAGGCTCATTTTTGTTTTGTTAAAAGGCGTTATCCAAATTAAATTGAACAGAGTTTAATTGAGCAAAGAACTACTGGCCAATTAGTCTCTAGGGCAAGTAGGCTCAGAGAGACTCCAGCACAGCCACTTAATGGAGGAAGATTTATGGACAGAAAAAGAAAAGTGATGTACAGAAAATGGGCCGGGAGTGATGGCTCAAGCCTGTAATTCCAGCACTTTAGGAGGCCATGGCAGGCTGATCACTTGAGGTCTGGAGTTCAAGACCAGCCTGGCCAACACAGTGAAGCCCTGTTTCTACTAAAACTACAAAAAATTAGCCGAGAGTAGTGGCACACACCTGTAATCCCGGCTATTTGAGAGGCTGAGGCAGGAGAATCACTTGAACCTGGGAGGCAGAAGTTGCAGTGAGCCGAGATTGCAAGCCACTGCACTCCATCCTGGGTGACAGAGTGAGTGAGACTCTGTCTCAAAAAAAAAAAAGAAAAGAAGAAGAAAACAAATGAGATACAGAAACAGTGGGATTCGTTATAGCTTGGGCTTTGCATTATTCAAACACAGTTTGAACAATTTGTCCTCTTTGATTGGCCAGTGGTGACTGGCACAAGAGTAAGCTACAGCCTGTTTACACTTCCATTTAGGTTATAGTTCATCATATACAGAGAAAACTTTAGGCCAAACTGAAAATATGTAAGAAGGCAGCCTGGGCCAGGCGCAGTCGCTCACGCCTGTAATCTCAGCACTTTGGGAGGCCAAGGTGGGCAGATCACGAAGTCAAGAGATTGAGACCATCCTGGCCAACATGGTGAAAACCCATCTCTACTAAAAATACAATTAGCTGGGCATGGTGGTATGTGCCTGTAGTCCCAGTTACTCGGGAGGCTGAGGTAAGAGAATCGCTTGAAACCAGAACACAGAAGTTGCAGTGAGCTGCGATGTGCAAGACTCTGTCTCAAAAAAAAAAAAAAAAAAAAAAAAGAAAAGAAAAGAAAGAAAGCAGCTTTAGGTTAAACTTGATTTAACAGTTCATTTGCTTGTTTGTTTTTAAGTCAGTTACAATAAATGTTTTCAAGGTTACTTATGGTTTGCTTACAGAAAAGCAAAGACAACTTTGTTACAGAGACAACCTCAGGTTAGTGGGCTCCTTATTTGCTTTAATAAGATAAATGATTACCTGATCTCCTTCCCTTGCAGGAAAGTGAAATAATTTCACTTGCATATGCAGTGACAATGAATGGAAAGTTGAGATGATCTCAGAAGAACATTTGTGAAATATTGCAATTACTGAAATAAATAATATATAAATTTAGTGGCCAGAATAGCTCTGAGGAAACATATCTGGAACATATTAAAGGTTAGGCTCTCAGTAAAGTTTGAAATGACACTGAAATCTGAGAAGTAAGGGCAGGAAGCCGAACATGTTGTTACACAGGAAACTTGGCTACCCTGAAGCTATCTATGTCTTTCTAAATTGTGACTTACTTTGTTTTTTTTTTTTTTTTTTTTTGAAAGAAAGGAAAAGAGAGGAAAGAAAGTGAGAGTGAAAGAAGAAAAAAAAAAGAATGTACGAGAGAAAGAAAGAGGAAGAAAAAGAGGGAGAGAGAACAGGATTCTTGTTCTACTGCCCATTATAACTCTTGAGTATACTGAGCAATACTGGCTTGAAGGGAGATGCAAAGAAGGCATTCAGACAGCTTTACCACATGGTAAAAACTAACAGAGAATCCATGGTATCATTTGTATTCACTCCTAACCAAATACCCCTTAAGTCTCTACTGTGTTCCAGGTACTATTGTGGGTGCCTGGGGTAGAGTAGTATCCAAATGGTAAAATAGTACTTCCCCCAAGAGTCTTGCATTCTAGTCAAGAGAGATAGATGTAAATATTAATGAAAACACAGTGAATTAAGTAACATTTTTATGTTTTGAGTAATTATAAAGTAAAAAAGTTGAAGATGCTACAAAAGGGGGGGATTATATTTTTATAATTTTAAAAAATACTTTCCATAAATTATTAAAGGTACACTTCATTAGAAGGGGACATTTTGTTGCAGTCTTGCCAACGCACCACAATGTTTCAGTTTTGTTGTCTTAGGTAGTACCTCCAGTTCTTTGTCTCACAACCAAGAAAATTAAGGAATGTGGACAAAAGGGTGAGGTTGGAGGGAAAGTTTCTTTTTTTTTTTTTTTTAATAGATGGGGGTTTCACCATGATGGCCAGGCTGGTCATGAACTCCTGACCTCAGGTGATCCACCCACCTCGGCCTCCCAAAGTGCTAGGATTACAGGCGTGAGCCACCCCGCCCGGCCGGAGGGAAAGTTTAATAAGTGAAAGAAGAAAGCTCTCTGCAGCAGAGAGGGGGCCCCAGAGGCTTATCCACTTTGAGCCTGAATCCAGGGTCTTTTACGGTTTGGAAAAGGAGGAATGTGCTGACTGCTCTGCGGGCTATCTTGGAGAAAGTGCTACTCATCTTGACCTGGGACCAATCGGGCTGATGTAATGATTCATAGACGCCTGGCTCACAGTTTAAAGTATGTCCAAAAAAGGAAAGGAAAGTACCCACCAGAGCGCACCGGGCCGAAGGTGTACATATCCATAAAAGGAGAAGAGACTGTCTCCTGGAAGCCTGCTGGTTATACAATGAATAAAGATATTTCTATGTTGGGCCTTGCTCCTTTATCTGAGTGGGCTGGAGGTTTGTGCGTTTCCTTATCTGAATTGGCTAGAGATTTGTGTACGTTTCCTTATCTGAGTGGTTAGGAGGTTCTGCTGTCTATGGTAGCTCTGGGTATGTTTCAGGAAAGCCCCTTGTGTATGTTTATCTGCTCAGATGTGGGGATGAGGCACTGACCTGTGTGTTGGGGGCCCTCTGGGGACATTTCCCTTTATGTATACCTAAGGCAATCTAGATAACTTCTCTCAATTTGAGCAAAGATTGAAGGAGATAAAGGTCTGAATATCTTAAGAGAATTGGCTACAGGCAGAGAAAGCAGGCAGAGTAAAGACTAAATTCGGATTATGTTTGTAATCTTCCATAAATGCAAGGAGCCTGGAGCAAGTGCAACAAGGTGAGTAAGCAGGAGAGTGGGAAAGATGAGCTGAGAGAATTCTAGGGGCTGAGCCTGTACAGCAGGGCAGCCCATTTGAAGATTTTATTTTTCTCTAAGTGAACTGAAAAACCATGGCAGGGATTTAAACAAGGGAAGACAACCTGTCTATATTTACTGTTAATGAATTATTGTAACTATTGTGCTGAGAACTGTAGAAGCTGGGAGACCATTTAGAAAACAAGTACTGAAATTCAGATATTGGACCTCTGGTTTACAAATATTTTCAACCATTCCACTGGTCACCTTTTTATTTTCTTGATTGTTTCCTATGAAGAGTGTTTTAGTTTGACATAGTCTGTTTATTTTTGCTTTTGTTGAGTCTGTTTCTGGTATCACATCCAAAAAATCATTGCCAACATCAATGTGAGGGAGATTTTTTTCTATATTCTCTTTGGGGAGTTTTATGATTTCAAGTCTTAAATTTAAGCCTTTAAACAATTTCAAGTTAGTTTTTGTGAGTGGTGTAAGATAGATATCCAGTTTTATTCTTCTGCATGTGGATATCTAGTTTTCCCAGCATTTATTGAAGAGATTGTCCTTTCCCTATTGTATATTCTTGACACCTTTGCCAAATATTAGTTTAGCATACATACTTGAGTTTAGTTCTGCTCTCTTCACTCTGTTCCATTAGTCTATGTGTCTGTTTTTATGTCATTACTGTGCTGTTTTAATTACTGTAGCTTTGTCATATAATTTGAAATGAAGACATGTGATACCTCCATCTTTGTTATTCATTCTCAAGGTTCCTTTGACTATTTGAGGTCTTTTGTGATTATATAAGAATTTTGAGATTATTTTTTCTATTTCTGTGAAAAATACATTCTAAGTCTGATAGGAATTGCACTGAAACCATAGATCACTTTGGGTAGAAGGAACATTTTAACAATATTAATTTTTCTAATCCATGAACACAGGACATTATTAGCTCTAACAGTTTTTAGCAAAATTTGTAGGGTTTATCATATATAGGATCATATAATCTGCAAATACGAACAATTTTATTTCTTTATTATTCAGATACCTTTTGTTTCTTTTTCTTGCCTAACTTCTCTTGCTAGTACTTCCAGTAATATGCTGAATAGAAATGGTGAGAGTGGGAAACCTTGACTTTTTTAAGATCTTGGAGAAAAAGCTTTCAGACTTTTACTATTGAAAATAATGTTAGCTGTAGGCTTGTTATATATGGCATTTATTATGTTCGAGTGCATTTCTTCTATACCCCTTGCTGAGAGTTTATATCATAAAATGATGTTAAATTTTGTTCATTTTTTCTGCATCTGTTGGATTCTGATTATATGGATTTTTGCCCTTTATTTTGTTAGCGTTGTGTATCACATTTATTGATTTACGTATGTTGAGCCATTCTTGCATCCCATCATACTTGAAATTTCAATGTTCTTGAATATGTTAAAATTTATTTTGTGACATAACATTATCTATCTTGAAGAATGTCTTGTATGAGCCTAAGAAGAATGAGTATTATGCTGCTGTTTGGATGGAATATGTTATATATATCTATTTGATCCATTTGGTCTACAGGGTTATTCAAATCTATTTTTCCTTATTGATTTTCTGTCTGGATGACATATTCATTGTTGAAAGTGGGGTATTAAAGTCTAATGGTATTCTTATGTGACTTTATTTTTCCTTTCAGCTATGTTAATATTTGCTGTATATATTTAGGAACTCTAATGTTGAGTACATAAATTTTCTAATTATTATATATTTTTGATGAATTGACCCTGTTATCATTATATAAGGACTGTTGTAACAGTTATTTTTTATTTTATTATTTTTTTTGAGATGGAGTCTCCCTCCATCGCCCAGGCTGGATTGCAGTGGCCCGATCTTGGCTCACTGCAACCTCCACCTCCTGGGTTCAGGCGATTCTCCTGCCTCAGCCTCCCCAGTAGCTGGGATTATAGGCCTGCGCTACCACACACAGCTAATTTTTGTATTTTTAGTAGAGACGGGGTTTCACCATGTTGGTCAGGCTGGTCTCGAACCCCTTACCTTGTGATCCACCTGCCTTGGCCTCCTAAAGTGTTAGAATTACAGGCGTGAGCCATTGTGCCTGGCCAACAGGTTTTTTTTTTGCCTAAAGTTTAGTTTGTCACATATCAGTATACCACCTTTCCCTCTTTTGGTTACCATTTACATATTTTTTTTATTCCTTCACTTCAATCTATGTGTTAACATAAATTTTTCTTTTTCTTTCTTTCTCTCTTTTTTTTTTTTTTTTTGAGACGGAGTCTAGCTCTGTCTCCAGGCTGGAGTTTGGTGGTGCAATCTCTGCTAACTGCAACCTCTGCCTCCTGGGTGCAAGCAATTCTCCTGCCTCAGCCCCTCAAGTAGCTGGGATTACAGGTGCCCACCACCAGGCCCAGCTAATTTTTTGGTATTTCGCCACGTTGCCCAGGCTAGTCTTGAAAGATATTTGTTAAAGGATACAAAATTACATTTACATAACAGGAATGCCTTCTTAGTGTTCTGTACCACTATAGGATGATGATAATTAACAATAATATACAACTTCAGGCCAGGCACCGTGGTTCATGCCTGTAATCCCAGCACTTTGGGAGGCTGAGAGGGGTGGGTAAACTCCTGAGGTCAGGAGTTCAAGACCAGACTGACCGACATGCTGAAACCCCGTCTCTACTAAAAATACAAAAAACTTGATGGGCGTGTATTATATACATATATAAATACTCAACATATATATATATATATATATAAATACAACTATATACACTATACATATATAATATATACAACATATATTGTAAGTTGTATATAAATATAACTTCAAAAGCTAAATGAGGATATTGAACATGCTCAACACAAAAAACTGATAAATTCCTGAAACATGGATGTACTTATTAATTACCCTGATCTGAGCACTATATGTATCAAAGAATCACTATGTATCCCCTTGAATATGCATAACTATTATTTGTCAATTTTAAAAGAAAATTAAATAAATTATGCATAAACGTTATCTAACCATCAGGACACCTCACTATACACCATATGAGGCAAATTTTATAGAACAAATGGCCTGTATTTTAAAAACTAGCAACAAAAAAGAAAGGCACTCAAAGAAAAGAAATTGTTTCAAATCAATAGAGATTAAAGATACATGAAAAATTAATGCACATCATCATATTTAGTACTGGACTGGAAAAATAGCTATAATGGGTGTTAACAGGACAAAGGACACAATTTGAATATGGTGTGTTAATTACACAATACTATTATACCCATATAAAATTTCCTGAATTTGATGATTGTGCTCAGTTAAAAAAGAAAATGTTCTTTTATTTAGTAAATATACACCATAATTATTCATTTTTCAAATGGGGGCATTGTTTCCAGCTTACTTACTCTGAAAGTGTTCAAAATAATAGATAGATAGATAGATGACAGAGATTTATGAAACTGAAGATAGTAGCTTTCTTACATTGATAAATAACATGTATACAAATCCCGTATTAAATTATACCTTGAGGTTGCAATGAGCCAAGATCGTGCCATTGCACTCCAGCCTGGGCAACAAGAGTAAAACTCTGTCTAAAAAACAAAAATTATGCCTCCATGGTCCATAATTGAAATATTCCCATGAGATGAGAAAAAAAAGAAGGGTGACTGCCCTTTGTATTCTTATCCAATATAACACTGGAGGTTCTATTAGTACAAAAAGTGAAGATAATGAATATGTAAGTGTTGGAAAATTAGAAATAAAGATGTCCTTCCTGACCAATTTAATGTATTTCCTGAAATGTCATTGCCACCAGGAATCCCACCATGGATATTCAGTTTGCTATTTCGACCTATCTGGGCTCCCTCCACTTTTTACCACATATATCCTGCCCTTTTTTTCTATTTTCCATAGGACCTTGTAAGGTGCTATGCTGCTCAATCCTGTAGATGAATTGCTTGTTGTCCTGTTTTCATCAACTCCTAAGTTCCATGTAGGCAAATTTCTTTTTTGTTCTTTTTCTTTCTTTCTTTTCTTTTTTTTTTTTTTTTTTGAGATGGAGTTTTGCTCTTGCTGCCCAGAAATACAAAATCAATGTTAAAAAAAAATGAGTACATGTTGATCTAGGCTGACAGTAAAGAACAAGAACATAATCCCATTTACAATGGTCACAAAGATAATGAAATATCTAGGGATACAAGGTAAACACAGAGGTGAAAGATCTCTACAAGGGGAACTACAAAACACTGCTGAAAGAAATCAGAGATGACACAAACAAATGGAAAAACATTCTATGCTCATGCATTGAAAGAATAAATATTGAAAAACAGCCATACTGCCCAAAGCAATTTACAGATTCAATGCTATTCCATCAAACTACCAATGTCATTCTTCACAGAATTAGGAAAAAACATTCTAAAATTCATATGGAACTAAAAAAACAATGCAAATAGCCAAATCAATCATAAGCAAGAACAAAACCAGGGGCACAACACTACCCAACTTTGAACTATACTATAAAGTCATAGTAACCAAAACAGCTTGGTATGGATACAAAAAACAGACACATAGACAAATAGAACAGAATAGAAAACTGAGAAAGTTGTATATGTACAACTATCTAATCTTTGGCAAGGTCGACCAAAAAAAAGCAATAGGGAAAAGTATCTCTATTAAATAAATGGTGCTGGGATAACTGGCTAGCCATATGCAAAAGATTGATGCTGGACCCCTGTCTTTCACCATACAAAAATTAACTCCAAGGGGTCTGCAGGAGTAGGGGAGGTATAACATTAGGAGAAATATCTAATGTAGATGACAGGGTGATGGATGCAGCAAACCACCATGGCACATATATATAGCTATGTAACAAACCTATATGTTCTGCACATGCACCTCAGAATTTAAAGTATAATTAAAAAAAGAAAGAGATCAAAAAAATTAACTCCAAATGAATTAAAGATTTAAATGTAAGACCTTCAAACTATTGTTTTCCTGAAAGACAATCTAGGAAATACTCTTCTTGACATTGGCCTTGGTAAATAATTTTTGGTTAAGTCCCCAAAACCAATCACAACAAAAACAAAAATAGACAAGTGGGATCTCATTAAACTAAAGGGCTTCTACACAGCAAAAGAAATGATCAACAGTGCAAACAGACAACCTACAGAATGGGAGAAGTTATTTACAAATTATGCATCCAGCAAAGGACTGCTGTCCACAATGTATAGGGAACTTAAATCAACAAGCAAGACACAAGTAATCCCATAAAAAATGGACAAAGGACATGAACATGCTTCTCAAAAGATGCTTCTCAAAAGAAGACATACACGTGGCCAATAAGGATATGAAAACATGCTCAGCATCACTAATCATCAAAGAAATGCAAATCAAACCCACAAGATACTATCTCACATCAGTCAGAATGGCTATTATACAAAATTTAAAAATATATATATATTCTCACACACACACACACACACACACACACACACACACACACATATTAGCGAGGCTCTGGAGAAAAGGGAATGCTTTACTGTTGATGAAAATGTAAATTGGTCCAGCCACTGTGAAATGCACAGGTGATTTCTCAAAGAACTTAAAACAGAACTACCATTCAACCCAGCAATCTCATTACTGGATATATACCCTCAAAAAAGTAAATCATTCTACGAAAAAAACACGTGCACTCACATGTTCATTGCTGCACTATTAACAGCAAAGACATGGCATTAACCCAGCTGCCCATCACTGATAGGTTGAATAAAGAAAATGTGATACAGGCCAGGCACAGTGGCTCACACCTATAATCCCAGCACTTTGGGAGGCTGAGGCAGGCAGATCACAAGATCATCCTGGCCAACACGGTGAAAACCTGTCTCTACTAAAAATACAAAAATTAATGGGTGTGGTGGCACACACCTGTAATCACAGCTACTTGGGAGGCTGAGGCAGGCAGATCACGAGGTCAAGAGATCAAGATCATCCTGGCCAACATGGTGAAACCCTGTCTCTACTAAAAATACAAAAATTAGATGGGTGTGGTGGCACACGCCTGTAATCACAGCTACTCGGGAGGCTGAGGCAGGAGAATGGCTTGAACCCAGGAGGTAGAGACTGCAGTGAGCCAAGATCAAGCCACTGCACTCCAGCCTGGTGACAGAGTGAGACTCCATCTCAAAAAAAAAAAAAAAAAAAAACAGGTGATACAAATACACCAAGAAATACCATGCAGCCATTAAAAAGAAAGAAATCATGCCCTTTGTGGCAACATGGATGGAACTGGAGGCCATAGTCCTAAGCAAATTAATGCAGGAATGGAAAACTGAATACTGCATGTTGTCACTTATAAGTAGGTGCTAACCATTGAGAATACATGGACATAAATATAGGAACAATAGACAGTGTGGACTACTAAAAGGTGGAGGGAGGGGGATGGGTTAAAAAACTACCATCAACTACTGTGCTCACTACCTGCGTGATGGGATCTGTACTCCAAACCTCAGCATCACACAACTTCCTATGTAAAAAATTGCACATGTACCCCCATGTCCAAAATAAAATCTCAAATTCATTAACAAAACAAAACAAAACTGGAGGAATCGCCTTACCTGACTTCAAATTATTCTACAGAGCTATTTTAACCAAAACAGCATGGTACTGGCATAAAAATAGACACATAGACCAAAGGAACAGAATAGAGAACTCAGAAATAAAGACATATATCTATGTACGGTGAACTAATTTCCAACAAAGGTGCCAAGAACATACATTGAGGAAAGGATAGTCTCTTCAATAACTGGTGCTGAGAAAACTGGATGTTTATATGCAGAAGAATAAAATGAGACCCCTATTTCTTGCCATATACAAAAATCAAATCAAAATTAATTAAACACTTAAGTCTTAGGCCTGAAACTATGAAACTACTAAAAGAAAACATGAGAGAAGCTTTCCAAAACATTGGGCTGGACAAAGATTTCTTGAATAAAACCCCACAAGCACAAGCAACCAAGGCAAAAAATGGGTAAATGGGATTACATCTAGTTAAAAGCTTCTGGACAGCAAAGGAAACAATCAATAAAATAAAGAGACAACTCATAGAATGGGAGAAAACATTTACAAACTATCAATCTGACAAGGGATTAATAACCAGAATATATGTGGAGCTCAAACAATTCAAAAGGAAAAAAAATCAAATTATCTGATTTTAAAAAGGGCAAAATACCCGAACAGACATTTCTCAAATAAGATGTGCAAACAGCAAACAGGTATATGAAAAGGTGTTCAACATTATTGCTCATTAGAGAAATGTAAATCAAAACATAGATGTATTGCCTCATCCCAGATGAAATGGTTTTTATCCAAAAGACAGGCAGTAACCAACACTGGTAAGGATGTGGAGAAAAGGGAACCCTTGTACACTACTGATGGGAATGTAAATGAGTTCAACCACTATGGAGACAGTGGAGGGTCCTTAAAAAACTAAAAATAGAGCTACCATATGATCCAGCAATCCCACTGCTAGGCATATAATCAAAAGAAAGGAAACCAGGGCCAGGTATAGTGGCTCATGCCTGTAATCCCAGGACGTTGAGAGGCCGAGGCAGATGGATCCTTTAAGGCCATGAGTTCGAGAACAGCCTGGCCAACATGGCAAAACTCTGTCTCCACTAAAATACAAAAAAATAGCTGGGTGTTGTGGTGCACGCCTGTAATCAGGATTACAGGAAACACTTGCTTGAACTAGGAGGTGTAGGTTGCTGTGAGCCAAGAGATGCCATTGCACTCCAGCCTGGGCAATAGAGTAAGACTCTGTCTCCATAAAAAAAAAAAAGAAAGAAAGGAAATCAGAAATCAGTATATAAAAAAAAAAATCAGTATATCCAAGAAATATTTGTACTCACATACTCACATGGGTACTGTAGCACTATTCACAATAGTCAAGATTTGAAAGCGAAGTATGCATCAATAGACAAATGGATACATAAAATGTGATACATGTACACAATGGAGGACTATTCAGCCATAAAAATGCATGAGATATTGTCATTTGCAACAACATGGATGGAACTGGAGTTCATAGTGGTAAGTGGAAAAAGCCAGGCACAGAAAGACAAACTTTGCATCTTCTTATTTACTTGTGGGAGCTACAATAAGAAAGATAGTGGAAGGAAGTGTGATGTAGAAATTGTTAATGGGTACAAAAATATAATTGGTTAAAATGAATAACATCTAGTATTTGATAGCACAAGTGACTACAGTCAACAATAATTTATTGTACATTTAAAAATAGCTAAAGGCCAGGTGCAGTGGCTCACACCTATAATCCTTGCACTTTGGGAGGCTGAGGAGGGCGGATCACTTCAGTTCAGGAGTTCAAGACCAGCCTGGCCAACATGGTGAAACCCCATCTCTACTTAAAATACAAAAATTAGCCAGACATGGTGGCGCATGCCTATGATCCCAGCTACTTAGGAGGCGGAGGTTGCAGTGAACCAAGATCATACCACCGCACTCCAGATTGGGTGACAGAGGGAGACTCTTGTCTAAAAATAAAAATAAAAGTGGCTGGGCACAGTGGCTCATGCCTGTAATCCCAGCACTTTGGGAGGCTGAGGTGGGCAGATCGCTTGAAGCCAGGAGTTCAAAACAACCCTGGCCATCATGGTGAAACCCCATCTTTACTAAAAATACAAAAATTAGCCAGACTGGTGGTGAGTGCCTGTAATCCCAGCTACTCACGAGGCTGAGGCAGGAGACTTCTTGAACTCAATAGGCAGAGGTTGCAGTGAGCTAAGATCGCGCCACTGCACTCCAACCTGGGTGACAGAGCGAGACTCTGTCTCACAAAAATAAATAAAAATAAATAACTAGAAGTGTAATTAGAAGGTTTATAAGACAAAGAAATGATAAATGTGGCTGTATGCGGTGGCTCACGCCTGTAATCCCAGCACTTTGGGAGTCCGAGGCGGGTGAATCACGAGGTCAGGAATTCAAGACCACCCTGGCCAACATGGTGAAACCCTGTCTCTACAAAAAAGTTAGCTAGGCATGGTGGCACGTGCCTGTAATCCCAGCTACTCAGGAGGCTGAGGCAGGAGAATCCCTTGAACCTGGGAGGTGTAGATTGCAATGAAATGGGATGGCGCCACTGCACGCCAGTCTGGGTGACAGAGGGATATTCTGTCTCAAAAAAAAAAAAAAAAAAAAAAAAGAGAGAAATGCTTGAGGTGATGGATAATCCACCAAAAAAAAAAAAAATGTTGAGGGCTGGGGATGATGGCTCATGCCTGTAATCCTAGCACTTTGAGAGGCCAAGGTGGGAGAATTGCCTGGCCTGGGCTTAATAGCAAGCCCCCATCTGTTTCAAATAAATAAATAAAAACAAAGCAGCCATGGTCTTGAACTTCTGTTAAAAAAAAAAAATCCATGTTCTGTGATGGTCCTGGTTTAAAAAAAATGGTTAAAATTGCAATTTTGATGTTCGTGTACTTTACCAAAATCATAAATCAGTATTTGCATTAGTTTGCTAGGGAAGAATGACAAAAAAAATCAGTATCAAGGCCAGGCATGGTGGGTCACGCCTGTAATCCTAGCACTTTGGGAGGCCAGAGACGGGAGGATCGCTTGAGTCCAGGAGTTCAAGACCAGCCTGGGCAACATGGCAAAACCCTGTCTCTAACAAAAACACAAAAATCAATGGGGTGTCCTGGCAGGTGCCTGTAGTCCCAGCTACACAGGAGGCTGAGACACAAGAATCGCTTGCACCTGCGTGGAGGAGGTTGCAGTGAGGTAAGAAAGTACCACTGTGGTCAGGCGCAGTGGCTCATGCCTGTAATCCCAGCACTTTGGGAGGCCGAGGCGGGTGGATAACAAGGTCAGGAGTTTGAGCCCAGCCTGACCAACATGGTGAAACCCCGTCTCTACTAAAAATACAAAAATTAGCTGGGTGTGGTGGTGCACACCTGTAATCCCAGTTACTCAGGAGGCTGAGGAAGAAGTATCGCATGATCCCGGGAAACAGAGGTTGCAGTGAGCTAAGATCATACCATTGCACTCCAGCCTGGGCAACAGACAAGACTCCCTAAAAAAAAAAAAAAAAAAGGAAAGCGCCACTGCACTTCAGCCTGGACAATAGAGCAAGATTGTCTAAAAAAAAATTAAATTAAATTAAAAATCAGTATCAAAATAAATGAGTATTCTCATAAGCAAGACAAGCCTAAAGAGATCTAACTGTGATATGGTTACATTTAGAGGTAGATGAAAAACACAAAAAGACATAAAGAATAAAAAACAATAAAATAAATGTAATTTGGTATCCTAGATGGAATTCTGGAACAGAATATGTATTTTGGTAAAAACTGAGAAAATCTCAATCAAAGATGTACTTTAGTGTAAAAATGTATCAAAACTGTTTCACTAACTGTAAAAAATGCTATATACTAATATATTACTATTAGGAACAACTGGGTATGCTTCTAAATGAGATATCTGATTTATATATTTTTTTTCTTTTTTTATCTTTTCTTCTCTCGAGACCCTCATCTTGGACTCTGGATTACATTTGCGATTTCTCTGTACATCTAAAAATGCTCTAAAAATAAAACTCTATTAAAATAGACAATTTTTTTTTTTAAAAAGGAAAAAGATTTAGAAATTTGGCCAAATATACAGACAGTAAATAAGCATATAAAAACTCTGGCCAGGTGCAGTGGCTCACGCCTGTAATCCCAGAACTCTGTCTCAAAAAAAAAAAAAAAAAAAAGGGAGGGTGATGCAGACAGATCACGAGGTCAGAAGTTCGAGACCAGCCTGACCAACATGGTGAAACCCTGTCTCTACTAAAAATACAAAAATTAGCCGGGCATGGTGGCATGTGCCTGTAATCCCAGCTACTCAGGAGGCTGAGGTAGGACAATCGCTTGAATCCTGGAGGTGGAGGTTGCAGTGAGTGGAGATTGTGCCACTGCACTCCAGCCTGGGCAACAGAGCAAGACTCTGTCTCAAACAAAAACAAAAAAACAAAAAAAACAACTTAATCAACATCATTAATTATTAGAGAAGTGCAAATTTAAAACCCACACTGACCACGACACATTTTATGAAAATGGTTAATGTTTAAAGTAACACTACAATCATAATTGACAAGGTGTAACAAATGCAATTCTGCTAAATTTATTCATATAAACATTTGTATATGAATGTTCATGGGTCTTTGTTAGTTTGCTATTTAGTCCAACACTAGAAATAATCAAAATATTTATTAGTAGATAAATAAATTGTGGTATATTCAATGCAATACTCTTCATCAATAAAAAAAAATGAATACCCATACATGTGTAAGTGTAAAAAAATGCTCCATATGAATGTAATGTAGGATTTCATTTGTATAAGATACTAGAAAATACAGTGACATAAATTAAATCAATGGCTACCTGAGCATAAAAATTTGGGTAGGATTCTGAGGGAGAGAGAAAAGGGTGCAAACAAACTATTGAGGCAAATGGATATGTTTATTATCATGACTTTGGTGACTATTTTTGTATATATTTTACACTTTAACAATATGCAACTGAATGTAACCAATACCTCAATAAAACTGTTAGAAAAGAAAGATTCCAAATAAAATCTGGATTTCCCACTCCTCTTTTATAACCTCTGACAAAGCTGTGTTGATTCCATCCTTATCCTCTTCCCATGTCTTAGGTGGATCAACTCTGATTTTGTAGTATTGAAAACTGGAGACAATGTTGCTGGGAATTGAGAATCTCAGGGAAGAAGAACTGGGGACAATGAAGGTTATGTCCACCTGAGTCACCAGGAATTATGTTTAGATTAAAAAAAAAAAAGACTCATCTCAGAAGTATAGAATCTCCATTCAATCATGAGGTTCCTACTGGTGTGGCAGTAGTTTGAATTAATAGGCTTTATGTCTGTGTCTGTTTTCCACTACTATAGCAAAACACAATAGATTGCATAATTTATAAAGTAGTTTGTTTCTTACAGTTCTGGAGGCTGGGAAGTCCAAGGGTATGACACCAATATCTACTTGGCATCCAGTGAGAGGGCCTTGTTACTCCATCATAATATGACAGAAGGGCAAGTCAGCATGAAAGACAGAGAGAACTGATTTTATAAAAATGTCACTCTTGGGTTAACAAACCCACTCTTATGATAAAGGCATTAATTATTTATAAGGGCAGAGCCTTCATGACCTAATCACCTCTTAAAGGTCCCACTTCACACTGTTAAAATGGCAATTAAAATTCAACATAAGTTTTATAATGCCAGAGACACAATAATCCGTAAGACCTTTGGATTACTTGCTCTGACAATGACTTTGCCTACAGGATACACGTCTATAGGTCCTCAGAATCTCTGTATACCCTCATCTCACAGAACCATAGTTACTGAAACATTTATGGATGTCTCTTTACAAGGGGCTCATCCATTCCACTCTAGTTTGCTAGTGTCTCATACTTAATACAATCACTGTTTCTGTACAGACAGCAGTTCCCAAACTGCTTGCTATGGTTTGATTATCTCCTCTGAAAGTCACATTGAAGCTTAATCTACAGTGTGGTAGTATTAAGAGGTGGGGCATTTAAGAGATTATTAAATCATGAGGGCTCTACTCTCATGAATGAACTAATCAATTTATGGGTTGAATTACACTGTCAATATTAGACAGATCAACGAGATAGAAAATTAACAAGGATATCTAGGATTTGAACTCAGACCAGGAACAAGTAAACTTAACAAATATTTACAGAACTCTCCACCCCAAATCCACAAAACATACATTTTTCTCAGTATCACATTACACCTATTTTAAAAGTGACCACATAATTGGAAGTAAATGACTCCTCAGCAATTGCAT
The DNA here is from genome assembly GCA_963573385.1 of Cacajao melanocephalus. NCBI lineage: Eukaryota > Metazoa > Chordata > Mammalia > Primates > Pitheciidae > Cacajao > Cacajao melanocephalus. The sequence goes on from CAUYLG010035190.1 coordinate 23,144, forward strand.
AGCATTTCACAGGTTTAAATCAAATATTGGTTGGCTGTTTGTTATTTTCATCTCTTATTCCTTCCTGTCTCCATTGTTAAGCACAATTATTGGCATTAAAGAGGTTTTTAAGACCCATTTTTAGACTGCATTCTAGCCTGGGCAATAGAACAAGAATCCCGTTCTCTCTCCCTCTTTCTCTTCCTCTTTCTTTCTCTCTTGCATTTTTTTCTTTCTTTCACTCTTTCTTTTCTCTCTTTCTTTCTTTCAAAAAAAAAAAAAAGAAATATAGTATAAACAAAAAAGTCTACTTAATTAAAAAACAGGCAAGAAATCAGAACAAGTAATTGACACAAGAGGACATTTTACACACACACACACACACACACACACACACAAAACACCTCTCTTTAGTAATCAGAGAAATGCAAATTATAACCACACTAAGATACAATTACAGGCTTATTGCAACGCGTGAAAATAAAAAGACAATTTATCAGGTTTTGGTGAAGATGAAAAATGTGAGAATTCTAACACTGCCAGTGGCTAACTTTAGCAGATGATAAGAAGCTGTTTTCTAGAGTTGATTATATGAATATCAAGATTCATAAATTCCACCCTGAATGTAATAATAGCACATAAAAATGCATGTGCACTAAAAGATACACATGCATGTGGAAGAGCAGCATTATTCACAATAGGTCAATAGGGGAAATAACCAAATACCCATCAAAAGAATGAATGACTCCATATGTATTCCATTCATATAACAGAAGGCTAAATAGTTTTGAAAATGAAGTACACATGGAAGTGACCAGATGCTGTGGCTCATGCCTATAATCTCAGGAGGATCACTTGAGTCCAAAAGTTTGAGACCTCAGAAACAAGGTGAGACCTCATCTCTATAATAAGGATTAAAAAATTAACTGGGCATGGTGGCATACCCTTGTAGTCCCAGCTACTTGGGAGGCTAGGCTGAGGTGGGAGGATCACTTGAACCCAGAAGGTTAAGGCTTCAGTGAGTGGTGATCGCACTACTGCACTCCAGCCTGGGCAACACAGTGAGATCCTGTTTCAAGAAACAAACCCAAACCAAATCATAAAAAATAAACATACTCCATAATTCTATTTACATGAAGTTCAAGAACAGCTGAAACTATAGCACTTGAAGTCAGGATAGTTGTTAACCCTGGGGAAGTAAATAAAGGTGGTAATTGAAAAGGGGCATGAACAAAGCTTCCGGGGTCCTGGCAATGTTTAATTTTTTGAGTGCTTGTTTTGTCATAATTCATTAGCTGTTAATTTGTTTTGGGTACTTTTCTGTCTGTGTAAGTAAGTTGAAAGAAAAAAATCTTACTAAACAAAACAAATATGATTGAACAGTCTGATGTTAGTGTGTTAAACTTACGTTTGAATGTACACAGTATACAATTTTGCCCTTGTCTCAACAATGTGGCTTTTGAATTTGCTTTATTCAACTGTTTAGAACTTTAGTGATATAATTAGGTTGGAATATATAATAAATCACAATTCTGTAGAATTCACTGAAGGTAAACATGCCCATTTTCAAATAACGTTTACATACCCTCATGTAGAAATGTCATATCTTTCTTGACAACAGGGAAGAGTGGAATAATTGGAGGCTGCATACTTTGACTACTAAGAATATTTCTATATTTTGCCATGTTTCTAGATGGATCAAAAATGTCTTGTAGGTCTTGAAGATGTTTCTCATATTTGCTTGGTAACTTTTCCCAAGTACCTCTGAGTCGCGCTACAGATGCCAGGTTCAAGCCACTGCCAAAGATGAGAATAAAAACATTAAATTTGGGGGAGGGGGTGGACTCTGGTCAGTATATATACCATTTTCTCTAAAAAAACTAAAAATAAGCAGGGACATATTTTAACACATTGAAATAAACAGAGAAACACTGTAAAAAATAAGTAAGAGAGACTTCTTGATCTTAAAACAAGAACTTCTTTCAGAGGAACTATAATACTTGCCTACAGTTGTATACCTACATAACACTTAATTTTACAGTTTCATTTGAGTGACACAAATAGTAATTCTACAAAACAGACATTTAACTTAAAAATTTTTCAAGCATCACAATGTTGCTTGTTTTACTTAGAAATAACTTTATGGAGACATTACCTATTTGAAAGCGGTTTAAGTAATGCTGAGAACAACTGTTAAATAATAGGGTAATTCTGAATCTTAAGAAGCCGTTTTTCTCTGCGATTTTGTTCATTCACGTCCCTGATTCCAATACATCCATATTCCTAGGTTCTAATCCTGTTCACTAAGCCTTCAGATATTTAATGACACCTTTCCACAGGATTTTAAATAGGCTCAGATATTCCCTAACCTGAAAACATAACTCATGCCAATTAGGCTGTAAGTCTTTATTAATCCTTTGCCTCTACAGCACCAACACAGAGGTAGGTTGCCAAATGTCTCAATTTTCTTACCAGCAAATCCTCTGTTTCTCAGCCATCTGACTTTTACCCACACCACTCTGTGTAAAACGTTCTCCTAATTTCTGACTTTAAGGCATTGTTATTTATCACTGTTCCCTTTTGCTTCTCAGAAATCACTCCAAACCACTATTAGAAGGATGAGTAACCAGTACAAATTTTATATCCACTGAAACTAAAAGATACCAAACTTTTAAACACACTAGAAAGGTTGCCAAAAATATCTGAGGTCAAGCAGGAGTAAGCAAAGCTGATGAAAAATAATGTCTGTAGCTGAAATTATCAATGAAAGCTGACAGAACAGTTCTCCAAACCAGAATTCTTTCTGCCGTGAGGGTAAAAACACCAATACTTTATTTATTTGAGACAGGGTCTTGCTCTGTTGCCCAGGCTGGAGTGCAGTGGTGTGATATCGGCTCACTACTACCTCTGCCTCTGAGGTTCAAGCAATTCTTGTGCATCAGCCCCCTGAGTAGCTGGGATTACAGAAATTATAGATGTGCGCCATAATGCCTGGCTAATTTTTATGTTTTTAGCAGAGATGGGTTTCACCATGTTGGCCAGGCTGATCTTAAACTCCTGAACTCAAGCAATCCACCTGCCTCGGCCTCCCAAAGTGCTGAGGTTATAGGCATGAGCCACCATGCCCAGCCAACAATCCTTTATTTGGTATAGCACATAATGATACACTTTGGCACAAATAATAAGGCAGGAGAGAAGAGAGAAACTCTTGAGTTGTAAGCAGCCCTAATGCTGCCACCATCTCCATTTACTAAGAAAAAGTAAAGAATAAAACAATTCACATACGAGGCTACCTCCTGCTACCATGGAATACTGTTGCACAGTTCCACTTATTTGCAGATTTTTTTCCAATAAATTCAGTCATCCCTCCATATCTGAGCGTTCCACATTCAAAATCTAATGTGGATCAAAAATACAGTACCCTTGGATGTGAAACCTGCTAATACAGAGGGCTGACTTTTTGTATCTGCGAATTCCTCCGGGTCAACTGCAGGACTTGAGTATGTGAGGATTTTGCTATCTGTGGGAAGCCATGGAGCAAATGACCCACAGATACTGAGGGACGATGGTTTCATTTGATATGAAGCACCAGCAGATGAAAATAGACAAAACAGAGAAACAGCTATTAATAAATGTAATAAGAGACGTAAAGTTATCATTTGTCGAAGAAAATCAGATTAACTCAAAACTCCCAAAATATTAACTGAAACTTATTAGAAACATGTAGAATGTAGTAAGGTGCCAGGTACAACATTGATATTCATAAGCATTAGAATACTTAGGCAGAAACAGAAAACATAAGGATCCCATTCACAACAGTAACCAAAGACATTAAACATTCAAACAAATGTTCAAGATTTATATGAACACGGCTATAAACTTGATATGGTTTGGCTCTGTGTCCCCACCCAAATCTCATGTGGAATTGTAATCCCCACATGTCAGGGGAAGGACACAGTGGGAGGTGACTGGATCATGAAGGCAGATTTCCCCTATGCTGTTCTCACGATAATCAGTGAGTTCTCACGAAATCTGATGGTTTAAAAGTGTGGCACTTTCCCCCTCGTTCACTCTCTCTGCTGCCATATAAGACATGCCGTGTTTGCCCTTCCCCTTCCAACACTGATAGTAACTTTCCTGAGGCCTCCCCAGCCATGGGGAACTGTGAGTCAATTAAACTCTTTTCTTTATAAATTACACAGTCTCAGGTATTTCTTTATAGCAACGTGAAAATAGACTAATAAAAAGACTCCACAGAGGAAATAAAAGAAAACTGAAACAAATGGAATAAGTGTTCTTGGATGGCAACAGTCATTGTTACAAAGCTATCAAATGTCCACTAAATTAATCTACATATTTAATGTAATCTCAATGAACACATCAAATGTTTTTAAAACTACATAAATTAATTCTAAAGTTGATATGAGACAAATAAACATGCTAGAAATAGCCAAAGAAAAGCATGAAAAGAGTATTGAGGGGTCTGACTAGCACTACCAGACCTTAAAACCTGTTTTACCACTTTAGCAATTAAAACAGTAAATGAACAGACAAATCAATGAAGCAAAGAGTGCAGATATAAACCCAAATTACGTTTTAGATTTCAGTACATAATAGATGGTATCAAGTATTTTAGAAAATAAGATGGATTAATAACATTGGTCGAAGAAATCATTTGGAATAAAGGAAGATCTATTTCCCTATCTCACTGTTTACACAAAAATGAATTTAAGATTTAAAAAAATGTGATTTAGGGTGTTCTAAGAGTTTTCAATGTATTAATTCATTGAATACTCTTAATAACCCTACGATGCAGGAACTACCAGGATTTCCCATTTGACAAATGAGGAAACTCGGTTCACATAGTAAGTGCCAACAATGAATTCAAACCTAGGCAATTCTTTGTTCTTAACAAAGCACAAAATGCAGAAACTCCAGGAGAAAGAAAAATGATATATCTACATAAAAATAAAAAATTTCTACATGGCAAAAGCAAACATCACACACTGTTTCAAACAGCCAAACGCTGAAAATTTAGACATACCTATAATGTGCACTCCGCAATACAGAGGAGTACTTTGTAGTTGTTAAAATGAGACAACTTTATAAGTATTGATTTTAAATAATCTCCAAGATAAATCGAACAAAATAAGTCAAGGTGGTTTTAAATATATACTTTATATGCTGTCTATAAGCATAGAGTATTTCTTGAATGAAAAAAGGTAACAGTATCTCTGGGAAGAGGAACTTGGGTGGACCAAGGACTGAGTGGGAGGAAGAGTTACTTTATACTGTGTACTCTTTTAGTGTCTTTAAAGTTTTTTCGATGTACATGCTATGTCTATTCAAAAAGTTATATTTTATAATTAACAAGTTACTAATTCTAGCCAGAAATGAATGATTCACCTTTGCTATCTCTGCTGAAAAGTTAATAAGTTCTTTATATTCTTTGATTTACCTGAATATGAAATACAAGAATACAAAGCAATTATCTTAAAAAGAATAAAAAAGAGAAAGCAATTATCTTCACATGAGCTACGAAAATGTGCAGAACAAATATTCTTTGTAACAAAACAAACTTCTTAACCAAACAAAACCAAATCTCAGCCCTTTCCCATACCTTGCTTCTTTGGGCTACTGTCCATCATACCTTCTCTCAAATCACTCTCTTTTGTTGGCTTTAATGACACTATCATAACTGTGCTACTCTACTTCTTGTACTGATCCTTCATCCCTTTGGCTAGACTCTTTTTCTTCTTTACCCTCACACTGAGAGGGCTACTAAGTATGGTTTTGAGATTTCTACCACTTTCTTTCTACACCCTTTTTATATGGAGATTTATTCTCTCAGTGTCGATCAATTTTCTTCACAGTGGACTCTCAAACTGAGCCCATAATTCTCAAATTCTTTACTTGATGTTTCCCTTACAAATAGGTTCAATTTCTAGACTTCCAAGTCTTTATAGGTGGCATCTTATTCCCTTGTTTTAGACCTGTTTAGAAACTGTGATGTAAGTGGCACAATACCTGCACTTTACAGATAAGAAAACATATCTTCAGTTTTCCACCAACACACTGCTACTGTATGGGAAAGGCAGGATTCAAATACAGGTGCAGCTGATTCTAAAGATAACTCTGATAATCTCTAGTTCACTTGCAGCCACTGATTAATTTAATAAAGGAGCACCCTATTACCATGCAGAGTCATGATTAAAGAGTCCCTATAAATAATCCTCTTTTTAATCTTACATGAGGAGTAGAAACAAATCATAAATTCTGTGGGCGATGTGTATAGGTAGGATTAGTTCAAGTGGAATTATGTTGTCCTGAGCTTATGAATTTCAAAGCATTTTTGTAATTCTAATGGCCTAGCTTGGTTGAGTAACACCACATCCAGTGATATCACATGTAGTGCCTGTCAAACAGGAAGAGCTTACCAAATGGTTGCTATTATTATCATCAATGTTGTTATTTCAAAAATAGCAAATTTAGGTCAAAGTATGATACCATACTATGATTTTTCAGTGTTAAATCATAGTGAGGCAGGTACCTTAAAAAGCACAGTACAGAAATCTAATGATAAAGACCAGCCACTGGGCACATATCTGAAGAGGGTATAATCACTCAAGGTGCAGGATTGGGGGTCAGGGAGAAGAAAGAAAAATTAGAAGGCAATTACTCACTTTCATTTACAACAAAGAAGTAAAAGAGATCGATGTGGTGATGTCAAGATCTCCTGGGCCGTGACCAATAAAAAGAAGTAAAAGAAAGATGGAAGAAACAAAAATAGAAAAAGCCAATACCACCAGAATGGATAATATATTAAATCTAACAATACTTCAATAAAGGCATATTAATTGAATGTTTCTTTTCATAGGTATTTAATACCTTAGCAGAAAATCAGTTTCATGTAATGACAAAACTGTACAGACATTTGACCTATTTGTATCAACTTACCTTATTATTGCAAACATGGAATTGAAGTTCTTACATTCTCGACAATGAAGTGCAATTTTAATAAAATGCTTAATAATCTTCATTCGTTTGAGTTGATTTGCTTCAGTTAAAATTTCTGAGGCAACCCAGAATGTCTCTTGGTTTACAATGTCCTCAAACCTCTTCAAGTGACTATTTCCTGTTTTGGAATTTAACTTAAAAAGGTCATCGATGTACTCAGTTGGCTCAATATTACGAAACAAATCAAAGTCCCTCATTGACAGCTGGGTGGCCACCTCAATGGTACTGAGCTGCAGCATGGATAGCTGGCTTTCCTTAACTAGTTCTTGAGCATCTTCATCTGAACATAAGGTTTCTGTTTCCATATTATTTTTTAAATAATACCTAAATTTAAAAAAATTAAATAAATGTAATCATAAATATGATTAAATAAGAGCACTTTTCCTTTTTTGTTGTTGTAAAATATTTTACTATTAATAACTTTTAGCCAAAAATATTTATTTACAGGTAAAATGAAAAATTAACATTTTAAATGAGAAGATTTTTGAGAAGTCTGTCTCTTATTCCGCCAACTGACATCTGTTAAAGAGTAAAAATAATGTTGTTATGTCATAAACTTAATCATTTTATGAAGCTATTTAGCATCTGTCAAACACTATTTTAGGTACTTGTCTTGCCCTCATAAAGCTTTTATTTTACTATTTTATCTGACAGTTGGTACTATGTAAATATTTGTTTACGGACAGCATGAATTCTAATTAAGGCAAAATAAATTCATGAATTAAGAAGGTTAAAAACCTCTGTTCAGAAGTTGCTGCACTCATATCCTTTTAAAATAAATTTCCAAGTGAAGCAAGAAGAATAAAATCTACAAAAAAGGGACAAACACTTCCACTAATGGTTTCTCCCTTGTTAAATACAAAACCTCATTCCAAAAAGTGACAATGATTAGCAACCACACATTAAGACCTCTACTTTGCTTTCTTCTCTTTAGATCAATAATTCTATGGCACTTAAATGCTAAAAGACAGGAAATATCTTGTACAGGGATGTTACTAAGGAAAAGAGGTAATCTATCACATGCTTTATACGTCATTTTTTCTAATAATCCAACTTGATTTAAGCCTAAGATTATGTCCATCTATCCATCTATTTTTTACTGTCAAGAAACTACTTTTTCTGCTTTTAGACTGTTCATATGCCTAAGACAATGCATTAATAATACTGCTGAAACTCATTATACTATATATAATAATGTTTAACATTATCAAGTATGGTATACTTAGTAACTCATTTAATCCCTACAACATTTCCATGAGGTAGATTCTATTATTATTATCCTCATTTTATGGATGAGGAAATTCAGGCAGAGCAGGTATATAACTTGCTTAAGGTCACACAACTAGAGCTGGGATCTATCTGAATGTGGGCAGTCTGAATCCAGGGTCTATGTTCTTAACCACTATGTACAGCTAGCAAAACACAGTTAACTCATTTTCATTTCACAGCAACCATGGCATGCAGTCATTGTATGCTTTCCAAGGACCTTGTTCTACATATGAAACTGGGTTACCAAAAAGATTATTCTCAGAGCGGCTAGGCATAGTGCCTCATGCCTATAATCCCAGTACTTTGGGAGGTCAAGGCAGGCAGATCACTTGGGGTCACGAGTTTGAAACCAGCCTGGCCAACATGGTGAAACCCCGTCTCTACTAAAAATACAAAAATTAGCTGGGCGTGGTGGCATGTGCCTGTAGTCCTAGCTACTCAGAAGGCTGAGGCAGGAGAACCGCTTGAACCCCAGGAGGTGGAGGTTGCAGTCAGCCAAGATTGCGCCACTGCACTCTAGCCTGGGTGACAGAGACTCCATCTCCAAAAAAAAAAAAAGGATTATTCTCAGAGAAAATTACCAGAGTAAGGAAGAGATGTACTACAGAAATAATCTAGTTTATTAAATAATTTTCAGAATACATTTTAAAATATAAAAAATTTTCCTGCATATTCATAAAAGGAAAACTACTTAGAAAAACCATGGCTTCTTTTGCCAAAGTAGATGCTGGCCATATCAAAAACAAATTCATAAATTAGTAGATACAGATATTCAGATATATATAAAGATTTTAGAAAAAGAACTGTGAAAACCATGGCTTGTTTTGCCAAAGTACACACTGGCCATATTAAAAACAAATTTATAAATTAGTAGATACAGATATTCAGATATATATAAAGATTTGTATCACTCAGTTTCCTCCTCTACAAAAACAGGAATTAGAGTATATCAATGGTTCTAAGACTTTATTTTAGCAGGAATAATAAGGTATTTTATCAAGCTGTCTTCTTCCAAGGGTTACTTTGGGGTGGCCTTTACAAATGTTCTTAAGATTCCATTTACATAATTATGAAGACAAAAAAGCTTGGAAAATAAAGAAGCCCTATTTTAATTCTAGAGTGAATTTATTAACACTAAACCATGTTTCCACTTACAATATCTGTTTTAACAGGGAATCTTCAAAAGCACATCTACAAATAAGCACATCCACTAATAAGCTTATTCACCTTCCATTGAGTTGAATTCTATCAGCTAATTTGGAGAACTGATCTGGAAGTCTTCTCTGTTTTATGACACCCTCAGGAGTAACAGAAACTTCACAGAGAGAATATGTGTCGGATGCACCAGTCAAACCAAATTCATGAACAGCATGACAAACTACTTCTTTAGCTGTAGTGTCTTTACTGATGATAAGGTAGCAACTTTGCTGATCCGCTTTGAAAACTCTTATAACTTGATCAGGAATATCTACATAAACAGAAAGATATGCCTTGTTATTTTTTTTAAAAATTACTTTTAAACTCTTCAAAAGGCCATTATGAACACAATGATCCCTCTGAACATTGAAATAAACATTTCTATTTCACCATATTAACAGAAGACACTGTTATATTTATTGATAAATATATCCAAATTTTTTTTTGGGTAACAAAACATTGATAGAAAAACCCAAAGACAAAACTTGGGATCACACTGTATATATGATTGGGAAGCGACAATTTTTTTCACTTAGTATCTTATAAACATTTTAATGTCATTATATATTCTTCTACAAAACTATTTTTAATGAAGACACAGTACTCCATAATGTGTTATTTTATGTATTTCAATTATCCAAACCCCCAATGACATTTAGATTGCTTACCATTTAGATTACTTTCTATTATTATAAATGACATCATGATATGCCCGTTACCCCCTGTCAAAAGTAAATAAGCTTCTGCAGGCAATCTAATTATTTCCTCAGTGAAAATTCCCAAAAAGAGAATTGCTGAGTTAGAAGGCATGCATCTTTTAAGGTTTTTGAAGTATACTGCCAAATTTTTCTCCGGAGAGGTTATAATATTTTATAATCCTAGAGTGTAAGAGAACAAATTTGGTCACATCCTTATCAAAATTGTGTATTAATGTTTTCCTTTCCCATTTCATAAGCCCTATTTTTTTCCTCCCTCCAAATATAATGTCATTATTTTTTCACTTCTTTGGTTACTGGCAAGACTCAGTATTTTAAACAAGAAATAATACTGGTTTAATAAATCACTGTTATTTTAATAAAATATGGTATCCTTTATGATTTTTTCTTTGTAGTAGATAACACTTAGTCAACTATGAATTGGAAAATGTTTAGTTTCTATATTTTATTTATTTTTAACGCAGGACAATGTTAACTGTTAACCTGGTAAAATCTCTTTGCCCTTGATATTTCAGCTATTAGTAGAAAAATTCTAATTCAAGACAATGTTTATATGATAAGCACACATAAACAATAGTATACACCCTCCACTTGTTCTATCTTATTTCTTTTTGTCATTATATAACTCTGGGCCAATGTTCAACATGATGAGTTGGCTAATTTTTAATATAATTAAATGTAAGTGAAAAGTGATTTTATAGCATGAACAAATACTAAAAATTTTTCCTATGACAATAAATAACTGTTGCAAAAATTTCCTTTTTTAAAAATTAGGAATACAGGCTGGGCATGACTCAAACTTGTAATCCCAGGACTCTGGGAGGCCGAGGCTGGAGAATCGCTTGAGCCCAGGAGATTGAGATCAGCCTCAGTATATAGTAAGACCCTGTCTCTACAAAAAATTTTTAAAAATTAGCTGAGTGTGGTAGTGCATGCTTGTAGTCCCAGCTACCTGGAAGGTGGAAGTAGGAGAATCACTTGAGCCTGGGAGGTTGAAGATGCAGTGAGCTGAGATCATGCCACTGTACTCCACTCTTGGGCAACAGAGTAAGACTCCGTCTCAAAAAAAAAAATTAGGGAATATGTATTACTTTGACTTTTTTGTATGTGTGTGGACTGTAGGGAGGGCAGGTTGGGAGATCTGGGGGGCTCAAGTAATTATACACTGTTTGTCCAGCATCACCTACTTAGCATTATGTACACTGTTAACCTTTAGAGGAAAAAAAACCCAAATTACAAATTCATCTCAGTATGTCCTGAGGTATAATCTCTGGTATAGAAGGGGAAAATGGAGCAGATACAGATATGGCAGGAAATATTTTCATAAAACAAATTTTTTGGTCCTCTTGAGACCGAGGATAAAAAAAAAAAAAAAGACTTGCTCTGAGGACTCAAAGATTCAACTGAATATACATGAATATAATTCCAGGGAGGAGGAGTCTAAGACAACATATGCTGAATGTTCTGGGTCCTGTCAAGTTGAAAGTAGAATACTTCATCTACTCAGGTTCCTTCTATAAGAAGGATGCATCAAACTGTCTTTCCTTAATGTATTAAGGAATCTGAGTCATCAAATACATCTTGTTCAGATTTCACTCTGATGAGTCAATCCTTAGTGGGCTGCTGACATCATCAGGTTTTTAAACCTACGAGGTTTAAGGACAGACTGTTTTAAGATCCACCAAAATCAGAGATACTTCTTGAAATGGTTTGGCTACGTCCCCAACTAAATCTCATCTTGAACTGTAACTCCCACAATTCCTACATGTCATGGGAGGGACCCAGTGGGAGGTAACTGAGTCACAGGAGAATAGTCTTTCTCATGCTATTCTCACAATAGTGAGTAAGTCTCACAAGATCTGATAGTTTTAAAAAGAAGAGATCCCCTGCACAAACTCTTTCTTTGCCTGCCACCATCCATGTAAGATGTGACTTGCTCCTCCCTTGCTTTCTGCCATGATTGTGAGGCTTCCTGGGCCACGTGAAACTGCGAGTTCTCCATTAAACCTTTTTCCTTTGTAAACTGCCCAGTCTTGGGTACGTCTTTACCAGCAGCATGAAAACAGACTAATATACTTCTCCACCCTGTGCTAGAAGATTATTGTGAGCAAATGGAAATTTCAATTTGCCAAGAGAAAGATACTGAACAAATGGGTTTCACTATCTTTTTAAGTCCGTAAAAAAGGATCAAACAATATACTATTATCTTTACTGTTGCTACCCTCTTCATAAAAGTAGGTCTCAGCTGTCCTGGGCTCCAGAATTGAATCAGTTTACTAGATCTTTGGAGGTTGAGCCTTAGCCAGTGATACTGACTGACCTTGAGGGAATGGGGAGATGTTCTCATACCTTTTATTACTTTCTTCAGAGAAACATATTCACAAAGACAGGGTGGGAATTTGTACACATTTCATGTTCTCTTCCTTTGCTGCCAATATACTGTAACATCTTCTGGGAAGGAGCACACAATTGTATATCTTGCTGCATAGTGTTAAAAAGTCATACTTTGTTAAAGTGATTTGTCCACGTGAAGGACAAATTGTTATATGGTCACAAAAGAATGATTCAGGTATCACAAATGGGTGCCTTTAGAACAGATCCATAAATGGGATTATCTAAAGGGTACCCCTTAATCCTAACTTTGATCAATCTGCCAAGGTAACAAATGTCAACTTGAAAAACTGATGGAAAGACATCAGAGGAAAAAATTCCTCTGCATTGACATTAATGACAGTGTAAACCTCTTTTTCTATTTTAGAATTGTTACATATATATTACATAATATTCTTTAAAAACATGTTTCTTGTTAGTATGAAAACAACATACATGCCAAATACAATATTTGAGCCCAGGAGAACAAGACCCGCCTGAGGAACATGGAGAAGCCCTGCCTCCACAAAAATTACAAACATTAGCTGGGTGTGGTGGTGTGGGCCTATAGGCCCAGCTACTCTGGAGTTTGAGGTGGGAAGATCACTGAGCCTAGGACGTAGAGGCCGCAGTGAGCCGAGATCACACCACTGCAGTCTAGCCTGGGTGACAGAACGAGACTGTCAAAAAAAAAACAAAAAAACAAAAAAACAAAAAAAAAAAACTTGGAGGATCAAGGTTCATATTTCATTTCTTAGAAATCGGTAAATAAATTAATAGAAACCTCAGATATCTCGACTTTCAACCAGAGAAGAAATTTCTAGAGAGCTAACTTATAATCTTATAGGAGTAAAATTAACAAATAACTACTTGAAGGATATATGTACTGACCCTGAAATCACACTAAAAATGGGAGAACTTTTAGGTATTTAAGATGATCTTTAAAAAAAAAGACTACCTTTTCATTCTGCTTTAAATTGTTAATTGCTGAAAAAATATTTATGAAGTGCCTGTTATGTGGCAATAGTGTTCCAGGTGATGAAGATACGGTGATAAGTGAGATAGATAAAGCCTCTACTTTTAGAGAATTTACTTACATTCAAGTGGGTAAACGACAACTCAAGGAAAGACAGACATCAAGCAAGGAAGACAATTCATATAGTGAAAAGTGCCACAAAATAAACAAAGGGTAGTGGTATATTAAAGACTGAAAAAATTGTTCTGTAAAGAGCCAGATAGTAAATATTTTAAGTTTTGCAGGCCAAGTGGCAAAACACATGATATTTTTAAGGCACTTATATAACAAGAAAACAAATTCCCACAAAATACTTTGACAAAATTCAAAATATAATGCATACATAAAACACAAAAAGAGATGTGAACACAAAGATTAAGTAATACTGTAAGTGTTTACTAATAGGGGACTGGTTAAAAAAAATCTCTATTAGTTGTTTAAAAATTGTTGGTAGAACAATACATTGTGAAACAGAAACGTATTCAAAGGTATATTGCTAAAGTGAAACAGTTAAGGAAAAGGAAAGTAAAACATCTCATTTGGGATACAAGGAATGGCACACATATTTTATGTGCAATAAAATTTCTGGAAGGATATACAAGTAAATTAATAACTACAAATTCTGGGGAGTGGAGACTTTTATATTCTTTTTCTGGCAGTTTAAATTTGTTTAAAGCTATGATTGTGTTCCTTTATAATTAAAAACTAGTCAAAATAAGAAATTTTCAACGAAGAAAAAATTAAGTTTACGATAGGAGATAAATCAAATAAAGGTTTGTGCTATTAAGTGAAAAGAAGTAAGCTGTAAGTTCTTTATGCAGACCTAGAAAAAGAATTCCTTTTTGAATTCCTTTTTGACACACTCCTAGACTTTCAACCAGAGATGAAATTTCTAGAGCGCTAACTCATAAATCTTACAGGAGTAAAATTCTAATTGTTTTGGGTCTCATCTTGTATTGAGCTGGAAATCCCAAAGAACATTTCAGAAGTTACAGAAAAGTATGTATACTCTGATTTTATCCAACATAAAAACATACATATATTTTTAAAAAATGACTAAAAGGACATACGCCAGTTAATACTGGCTACCTTCTAAGCGGAAGGAAAAGTTCTGCTTACTACTTCATTCAATTCTGTATCACTGAACCTTTTTAAAACAACAAAATACACACAAACAAGGGCAACAGAATACCACAGTCTTCAAGATACTTACAACAAAAACCAACACCTGTATGCAGCAAAAATAAAGCAAAATCATAAAGTAAGCAATCAAAAACAAACTATTAAACAGCTCTGTAGCTTTGCCCCCACTTTCATTTTGATCTAGTAATAACTTCGAAAATGCAGCATAAACATAGGAAAGGTCAACACCGATAAACATAAATCAAACTTGGCTGTTACACATGTCCTATAATATACATATGTGATGTATAAAGCTCATTTACATTTTTGTGCTGTTGTATAAATTACGTAAGAAGCTGAATTTGGAATCAACTGGGAATTGTATTTTTTCAATCCAAATATAAATAATATCCATCACTAGATAAAAAGCCTGAGACATACTGGTCTTTCTCTGAACAGATTTTAAAAAGGCATCTTTATTTTTAGTCCTTTTAACATGTTCTCAAGGAAAGAATTAATGTAATCAACCTGAAATCAAGTTGAGTAGCACACCTTCTCTGCAGAGGTCTGAATCTCAGCTCTATGG
This sequence comes from Cacajao melanocephalus, assembly GCA_963573385.1. Taxonomy (NCBI): domain Eukaryota; kingdom Metazoa; phylum Chordata; class Mammalia; order Primates; family Pitheciidae; genus Cacajao; species Cacajao melanocephalus. Next base: position 38,415 of record CAUYLG010035190.1, read on the forward strand.
GACTTAGTTTCTAAAATTCAATAATTTCAACCTCTTCTCTTTGTTCCCCCCAGCTAAATATCCAATTTACTTCTTCACCTCTTTCTACAACTCTATCCCTTATTCCCTCAGCCCCGTGTCCTACATATACCTACAGCAAAAACACAGCCATATAAATTATTAAAACTACAAATCATAAGGTCCCTAATACTTGTCTTATGAAAATACTAATTTGTGCTTCGGTAGTATGAAAACACTTTATTTTTGAATGTTCTATGTAGTGTAAAAAGTACTGCTGTAGAACACACACACAGAGACACAGAAATAAATTCCTATCTTGCCACACAGCAAACAACAGGAGAGGCTGACTCTGTGGCAGATGGAGGTGGGTTTCCCAGATGAAGTAACATTTGAGTTCAGCACTGACAAAAAAAAAGTTCACAGGATACGCAAGGAGAGGGCCATGAGTGGCAAATATGGGCAAAAAAAGAGCGTTCTGAAAGTTCATTCCATACTCAGGCAGGATGGATGAAGTAACAATGGGGAGAGAATGACAGAAGAGAGGCGGCTAGAAAGGCGGTTCAGGTCAGCAACACTTCTTCACCCTGGTAGTGCCATTTCTTTTATATACTAAAAACTGAATCCAGTTTGCAGTTTTCTTACCTCTGTGATATCTTAATGCTTACTTTACCTTTTTAGGTAAATCGTTTAATTAACTTTATACCTTGGTAACAATCTTCACATTAACTTCGGATCAAATAAGTGGAGTGCTGTCTCATCAATGACACCTCACTAATAAAAAATCACTAGAAATGTCTTAGGAAAATAATAACTCATTAAATCTCTGTTCTGAAAAGCACACTGGTAGCCATGTAGAGAGTGTGATGTGTCAGAACAGATTACTGGGTTTAATAATCTCTCTAGTGGTTAAGTGGCAACTGAAATATAAAGGAAGAAACCATGTGCAGAATGACCTTCACTAAATTGTTATTAGGTTATGTCCTGAGGTTTTTATTTAAGATGCTATAATAAAACATGAACTTTACTAATGCACTTGTATTTCCTTCTTTCTAATAAATACCAAGATGGAATTGAGTTTCCTCCCTTTTACATTAGCTGCTAGGAACTTTAGAGTCAAACTGAAGCTGAATCAGAACTATGCTTATGTTTGTAGAAATATATTTTTCTCCTACCTTTCCTTAGACCCCATTACATGTTTCATTTTTTAATTGTATGTGCCTTTTTTTGAAAACCATCTCAAATCATTTAAGTAATGGATATATAATTATTCAAAGTCAAAGGTTACTACCTGGTAACAAAATTTTAGATTATATAATTGTGACAGTTTTTGCCTCTAGACATGAAAAGATCCAAAAAAATTAACTTCACATCCCACATTGAAAGTCCAAACAACAATTAAAAATATGTTATAACACTCTGATAACAATATATGACAAATACAACTTTAGCTTAAGGTGTTTGAGGAAAAATCTGCTTTTAGAAAATTATGAACACTTTTCTGGACATCACAGAAAAAGGTAAGTTGAAGCCACTTAGATGAAAACAATCTGCCTTATTCTTTTCTACACTGTGGGTAAGCTGTATCTTGGCTGAGAAGTGTCTCTGTTTTCATTCTGCTGCTTAGATTAGGATTACCAAAAGATACCTAATTCTGTGGTTAGAGGTAGTCTCTTTTTTATGTACTTCTGTTCTATTTAGAGGAAGTACCAATCAAATTAACAGAACAAGACAATCTCCCTTTAGCTTTTCGCATCAAGTCTAGAGTTAAGAGAAGAGGGTTCCAAGTAAATTCGGTATTTGCTGCATTAGGCTTAACCATCTATTTGTTCATTTGGTACCAATATGGCAATATAAAATCACATATGAAAATTACCTGAAGGATTGGAAAAATCCAACATACTGGTGGTAGGCTGCAGGAGATCAGGGCTGCTGGATGAAAGTGTTCCAGGAATGGGCATTATAGCCAGACTATGTCTACAGTGCCTTGTTCCCACAATGCTGTCATCTTGTGATTGGCTTAGGCCTCCATCACTTCAAAAGAATGTCATATATCACTTCAAAGTATTTGAGAGTATTTAAGTAGTAAACATTTCTGTTCCCTGTGCACTAAGGCATAACAGAACCAATTCAAAGAGGTGATTTAAACAATTGAAATACTACAGAGATTTTTAAAAGACAATTGTAATGATGAAAATGGGATTAAAATATTTTTAAACAATTACATTAAATTTAACTTATACATCTAAATAATTCTACTGCATCCTAATTAAACTGTCTTATTTGGTATCTACCGGTTTGGGTGAAGAAACTGAACCTGAATATTTAGGGAACACTTGAAATTTGCCAGTTTTAGTGGACACTAATATACGTATCCAAAAATGTACAGCCACACCATAGCAAGGTGTTCTCTTTCTCTTTCCCTTTCTCCAGAAAATCCTGGTGATCCTCTAGGAAATAGATGGAGTCTACATTCAAACCAAAAAATACGGCAGGTTGTAGATAATAACGGGGCCAAGTTCAAGTGACAAAGTAAGAGTAGTCTTTAAACAATGGTCTAGGAAAAAACAGAATTATGAAAATTATGGTCTCTAAAGTTCATTCTAAGAGTATATTATTTCTTGTTTAATCTCTCAAGTCTAATTATTTAAGCAAACAAAATACTCCTCCTTTAAAATATTTTAGAAGTGCGACACAGGCAACTCTAAATCCACCTAAGAGAAAAAATTAAAACAAAGAAACAAACACCGTCACTTAGGTTTTAGATACCCGAAAATATTAGCTTATTTTTACAGCAAAAGAGTCAACAAAAACGTAAGACAGCAGTGAAAAAGAAGCCCATTAACATCAATAACCAAAAACTACTTCTAAGGGTTGTACTTACGTTAAAACCAATGCTTTCAGTTACTATTAATTCTTGTCTATATTTTATCCAATGCAACATTCTGCCTAGTACTTGCTGTGCATACAAACAGAAGTATCACAGAATATTTACCTACTATCATGAAAAAATTAAGGTACAGTATTATAAATGAATAATATGGAATACATTTAAATTATGTTAGATGTAAAATATTGGATTTTAGGTAGATTAGAAAACTATGCAAGATGGAGAGTTAAGACTGTTTAATAAACTGCAAAAGGACTGTTAATAGTCAGACAAGGAAGAGAAGGCCAGGATCTCAGAGAGCTGAAGAATCAGAGAAAAGCAGAAAGACATGGAAGAAAGCAAAGATTAGTGCTTCAAGAGCAAGCTTTGATGTCAGGCAGACCTGAGCGATTAGCTACTTGACTTCAGGTAAATTTCGTTCTCTTCCTAAACCTTGTTTTTCTCATCTGTAAATGTGAATAATACTATCTCCCCCAGGAATACTGAAAAATTAGGTAATAAAGGCAAATGTTTTGGTGCAAAGGAACACAGGACAGACGGACTGACTATCTATCATCTTATCTATCTATCTATCTATCTATGAGACGGAGTCTCCCTCTGTCGCCAGGCTGGAGTACACTGCAACCTCCGCCTCCCAGGTTCAAGCAATCCTCCTGCCTCAGCCTCCCAAGTAGCTGGGACAACAGGTGTTCGCCACCACACACAGCTAATTTTTGTACTTTTAGTAGAGACAGGGTTTCACCATGTTGGCCAGGATGGTCTCGATCTCTTGATCTTGTGATTTACCCGTCTCGGCCTCCCGAAGTGCTGGGAGTACAGGCGTGAGCCACCACGATTGGCCACACAGGACTTTTACAAAAGTTAAAATTAGAATAGGGCTGGGTGGGGGTGGCTCGCACCTGTAATCCCAGCACTTTGGGAGGCTGAGGCAGATGTATTATTGGAGGTCAGGAGGTCAGGACCAGCCTGGCCAACATGGTGAAACCTCGACTCTACTAAAAATACTAAAATTAGCCAGGCATAGTGGTGGGCATCTATAATCCCAGCTACTTGAAAGTAGGAGAATCCCTTGAATCTGGGAGGTGGAGGTTGCAGTTTGCTGAGATCACACCATTCCACTCTAGCCTGGGCAACAGAGCAAGACTCCATCTCAAATATAAATAAATAAATAAATGAGAATAGTATAAACCGAGAAGGGAGAAATAATTTTAGTCAATTTATATTAAAAAGTAAAGAAGGACAAGGTACGTCTAAGTAAAGGCACTATAGAAACAGGAAGTACTTTCCTGGGGAGAAAACGCAATCTAATTTGACAGATAAGGTAAAGGAAATACCTCATTTGATAAATAATTTGCATTTACCCTAAATTGGCTTCTTATAATTAGGTTTGCATTCCTAAAGATCAGAGTTAAATGTTCTAAGCTTAGATAAAAGAGGAAAAGGGGCCTTCAAAGGTATTTAAATTCTAGAGAAAATAAAGATGTTTTAAAAAACAGTCTTTCTTTAATTGATCTTTGAAAACAAACAGATCAATTTTTGGATACAGAGGGTGCAATAACAATCCAAGGAAGCAAACCATTAAAGAAGTTAGCCAGTCCTACTAATAAAGTAGAAGCCACTTTAATAATGTTAAAAAGTTACAATTTTCTATTAAAGGTAGTTAACTGCATCAGTTGCAGCAAGTTGGAATCACTATAGAGGTGAAGAAGTACAGGCAGAGACAGGCGGATCACCTGGGGTCAGGAGTTCGAGACCAGCCTGGCCAACATGGTGAAACCCCATCTCTACTAAAAAATACAAAATTAGCTGGGCAGGCTGGCACACTCCTGTAATCCCAGCTACTTGGGAGGCTGAGGCAGGAGTACTGCCTGAATCCTGGAGGCAGAGGTTGCAGTGAGCCGAGATCGCGCCACTGCACTCTAGCCTGGGCGACAAGAGCGAGATTCTGTCTCAGAAAAAAAAAAAAAAAAAAGTACAGAAAATACTAAAAGTTCTGGTATCTCTTACTCATGCTATTTACATCACTTCTGCATCTGAATACTCAATAGAGACAACACTGAACAGCTATAAATAAGTAAAGCTGGTTAAAATTCGTAGTAATTAAGGTGTGAGGCGCATAAATGAAAACTATACTGTCATGTACAATCCATGCTATGCCATGAATGAAACAGTATTTAGTTGGCAAAATAATCATACTTATTTGAAAGCTGAATTGATAAAGCCCATTTGGCAAGTAATTGTATCATTCTTACCAAAACAGTCTCCTGAGAAGGTGATGCAATAACAGAAACAAAATTGTTTAAAAAAATTCCTCAATACTTCCCCAACACTAAACTTACTTAGGATAAAAGTACTTAGTTTCATCTGATTAAACTAAAAAGGTCGCATACGTATCATCAATATGCAAATTAAAAAGAATCCAATATTAAAAAAGCAAACAAAAATAAGTATTTTGACAAGAAATGTGGAGAAAAAAATATTAATTCTAGTTCAACAAGCAGGGCAGTTTATTTCTGGGATTGTTACAATGAATAATACAAAGATGTTACTTAGGCAACTGTGATTTTAAAAACAAACAAAATAAAAGCTACATGATTTTTTAAAAAGAAAAACACATTTCCTGAAATGCGAAGTATTCTTAGGTCAATAAAAACCATACCTCTGTCTTAACTTACAGATGTAATTAAAATCAGTAACATTTTTCACTTTAATTTTTAAGAACATTCTTTTAAAATTATATCATGATTTGTTTGGGATTTTGGAATTACCTATTCTTATCTCAAGTATTTGTTCTTTCCTTACAATATTCTTTCTTTGCTCCTCTCACAGATGCAGGCATTGTTTCTTTTCTATGATAACTCATCCCCTACTCTTACAGAATTGAGTGCTGCTAAAGGCAGAAAACTAGTTTCTGTCCTTGGTGCCTCTTCCAAAGAGGTCTGGCACACAGGAGATACTCAGAAATTGTGAAACTGAACTAATTAAACATTTTTTTTTCAATTAAAAAATAACAAATGTTCAAGAAGAAAACTTGCAAAATACAGAAAGAAAGCACGGAAGAAAGAGAAAAATTACCTACGAAACCATGCCTTCTAAAAACCACAATCAATATTTTGATATTTTCCTTCTAGTCATTTTTCTGATGTATAGTACAATTTATTTAACCAATCATTGTAGTTGGACATTTAGGGTGTTCCCAATTGTGTTTTAGTATAGATAAAACAACTTACAGCATCTATATATACATCTTCATCTAATTACTATTAGAAACAGAATTACTGAATCAAAAAATTTTGCCATATTAAATATTTACTGGCCGGACACGGTGGCTCAAACTTGTAATCCCAGCACTCTGGAAGGCCGAGGCGGGTGGCTCACCTGAGGTCAGGAGTTGCAGACCAGCCTGGCCAACATGGTGAAACTCTGCCTCTACTAAAAATTTAAAAATTTATTTTATTTTTTTTGAGACGGAGTTTCGCTCTGTCGCCCAGGCTGCAGTGCAGTGGCACGATCTTGGCTCACCACAACCTCCACCTCCTGGGTTTAAATGATTCTCCAGCCTCAGCCTCTCAAGTAGCTGGGATTACAGGTGTGCATCACCACGCCCGGCTAATTTTTTGTAGTTCTCTTGCCTCAGCCTCCTGAGTAGCTGGGATTACAGGTGTGCGTCACCATGTCCAGCTAGCTTTTTATATTTTTAGTAGAGATGGGCTTTTACAATGTTGGCCAGGCTGGTCTTTACCTCCTGGCCTCAAGTGATCCATCCACCTCAGCCTCCCAAAGTGCTGAGATTACAGGCATAAGACACCGCATCCAGCCAGAATTTTGCCACTTTTAAAGCTTTTAATGGAAAGGTTGCATTACTTTATACTACTACACCAGTCTGAACTTTTATAAACTTATTGCATTATCAATTCTGTCCCTGACCATTCTTTTTGTCAATCTCTGATGAAAAAAAATGGTATCCAATATTAAACTGTATATCCTGGATCAGTATTAATATGGAACATCTGCGTCACGTTTTCTGCCTATTTTTCCACTGAAATTTTAGTAATTTTTTTTTCCTATCTGATTTCTGAGAACTCTTTATATATAAAGGATCGTATACTTTTGTGTAGCAGAAGAAATTGTCTGAATTCTCTTCAAATGACTGTCAAGAAATATAAGATACATTCTCAAAAATGCAAAGTGGCCAGTCTGATAGGTAAGATCAGCGCTCTCAACAAAACAGCCTCCAGAAACCTGTGACTTCTAAGATAACCTCTTTTTTCTGTATTTATCTGAAATGATTAGCATTTTACTCTAATGAAACATGTTTAGAAGAGACAGGTTAACATAAACTTCTGAAGTGTATAATTGCATTCATATTTATATTTATAACCAAGTGTTTTCATGTTGCCACAAAGCAAGAGACCCAACCACCCCTTCTGAGTTTAAGTAAAACTATTTTTACCAGATGGTCCTCTTTTTTTGGGTACCAATATAAAGTTATAATACTTTAAAATAGTCAACTGATTGTTCCTGGCGACCTCAGTTCACCACCTCTTGCAGCAACCAAAGATAGAATTCAAGTACAGTAACTAATTCCCACCCACTTCACCAAAGGATGTGGAGATGAGATACTGATTTAGCCACCTGAAACTTAAGTACAGCTAGTTTGAATATGATACTAACAAGCTGAAGAGTTATAATTACAGTGTTTTCTGGCTTTAGATGACACATGTCACAACTTTGTCATTGGTCAAAATGAGATGCAGTTAATGGGAAACAGATGTATTCCAGATGAAACTCATTAAGGTTTCTGGAAGTGGAACTCAGGGCACTATGCCCTGAGGAATTCTCCTCGTGCATTCTTTTCTGCCTTCTGGATCCTCAGTTTTGTCCCTTTTCCACCGTGATTTCTGATCATCCCCAACTGTTCCCTACCTCTTCGGTGTGAGCTGGGCCCTCTAACATTCTCCTTACTCAAAGAAATTTGGGAGACCAAGCCTTTTCTTACAGTGTTTGCTACAGTACACTCAACATTCAAAAATTCTGCTATTTTAAAGTAATGATTTTTATAAGCCACTCACCTCAAGGATCGAATGACTAATGAACTTTTAGAAAAAATCAGTGAGATTAAGAACAAAGCTCAGGGTATTTCATTTCTCTGAGTTCAAAACTAAATAAGGAGCAAATGTGTTTCCCTGACTAGAAATAAGAATTCAGGGAGACGAACATTTCTGATTGAAAAATCTTTGAGATTTTTAATTACTGAAAAAGTATTTTTAAATAGCTGTCATTAAGATGAGAGCTGACACAATTCCTAGTTGCTGCCCAGTTGTTCTCCCTACTATCACTGCTATATTGTGCTGTACCCACAACCCCAAATCACTAACATAGCCATCAGGGAAGTCTTCCTAAAAGAACAAATCTTATCACATCACATGTCTTCTTATGGCTCCCTGTCATGACATGATGAACTCTGTTATCTTTAGCATAATATTCAAGGTCTCTCATAACCTACTTCTCTTGCTCCAGCTCTAGTTGTATACACAGAAACACAGTCTATTCAAACCTAACAAGTTTGTTCCTACCTCCATTTACCACCCTGCAATGTGAGAACTTTGCAATTTGCTTAGATTATCAACTCTTGGATGATAAGAACCTTGATCTATTAATCTTCCCATCTCTGGCTTAGTATATAATAAATGTGTAGAGAATAAGGGTTTCTGATGTGAATTCCTCAGACGTAAGGACTGTCTTTTTTTATTTCTATAACTATCACCTAGCACAACTACCAGGAACTTTCAAGACGCAAATATTTTCTTTTAATATATTTTTTGAACATGCTTTGTTTCGTTCACTGATTATTCACTGTCTTAACTTATTCAATAAATATTAACTGAGTGCCTACTATATGCTAAGTATTGTACTGCTCTTGATTAGAACTTTTGTAACTGTTTTAGGAAGTTGCTAATGTAATATATACTAGAGTCACCCCCAATCACGACACTTTAGTGGACTGAATTCATCAGTATTTTACAGACCTTAATTTACACTTAAAATCTTCAAGTATTACTACGTTTTGGTGATACCCATTTCGAAATAGAAATAGGTCTGATTAAAAAGTTCAAATTTACAATTCAAGAAGGAATAAATGGTGCTACAAGGAAAAAATGATTTTTTTAAAAACCAAAAAACTGGTGAATGGGTCTCAAGATTTAAGGTGTATGATTTGTAAATCAGGAGACTAAAATTTCCAAAATTCAAAATAATGCTATTGTATAATCTGAAAGTGGTAACTTCATGAAAGTGATAGGGAGATGTTCAAATGTATTCTTATACAAGTACTGTTTGAAGACTTTATGATACATTAGTTATATATTAAGCAAAACTTACCCAAGCCTCCCCCAACCCCAAATAAAAACTTTACAGTGAAAGTGAAAATTCCTGCATGGCTAAGATTGGCATTACTTACCTAAATAGTTTTGGAGGCAAGATACTAAATCGTGTTTTATCCAAAATCTTCCTGATTTTGTTTCTTCCACCTGAAACAGTATTTGCTTTAACTTTCTTACTTCCTTTCTCTTGTGATGCCTGTTCAATATCTCCTGGCACATGCTGGATAGAATGACGATTACTTTTTTTTTCAGCAATTTTCGGAATATGAGGCACACCAGCTTTCTCCTGTTCAGTCCTACAAAGTAACTCTTTGAACACTGTGGAAATGAAACAAACTTGTCATTTCTTTAGAATATTTTTATACCAACAAATTTGAAGAATAAACAGTCACTTTCCATTATCTGAACTTTCACAGTCTCATTCAACTAAACATTGTCAAGTATTTACTCATCCTTTAGCAGCTATATCTACTTCTTTCTTTAGTTTTCATACCTCACTATACTTCTGATGTTGCCCAACACTAATAAAAGGAAAGTCAGTTGATGGGAAAGAGAAAGGAAGTGGGCAGGCTGCAGGCATGTTTGAAAAAACAAAGGTTCCTATTTAGGGTAGTAACTAATATAACTGCTAATCAACTAATTTTATAGAAACAGGTATACAGGTTCTATTGTATGTTATTCCTTATAATACAGCTGACCCTTGAACAACATGAGTTTGAACTATGTGAGTCCATTTATATTTGGATTTTTTTCAACCAAACGTGGACTGAAAATACAGTATTTTTGGGATGCAAAAACCTGCTTTATGGCTCTGAAGGACCAACTGTGGGTATTGAATATGCATGAATTTTGGTGTACATGGAATGGGGGTCCTGTAACCAACACTATGCATGTACCGAGGGATAACTATATGTGTCACTTGAGATGAGACCTGACTACTATAGTCAGGGCCAGATTGTAAAATTTAGATGAGAAAAGCTTTGTTGGGCTTTATTTTTACTTTTTACCAAAAAATAGTAATTTTGGTTACTTATTTGATTGATTTTGAGATGGAGTCTTGCTCTGTCGCCCAGGCTGGAGTACAGTGGCATAATCCCAGCTCACTGCAACCTCCACCGCCTGGGTTCAAGTGATTGTCCTGCCTCGGCTTCCCAAGTAGCTGGGATTAAAGGCATGCACCACCACACCTGGCTAATTTTTGTATTTTTAGTAGAGACAGGGATTCCCCATGTTGGCCAGGATTGTCTCGAATTCCCGACCTCAGGTGACTCACCCACCTCGGCCTCCCAAAGTGCTAGGATTATAGGCGTGAGCCATGATGCCCGGCCTAATTTAAATTTGGTAATATATAACGATTTCTCAAGGTCACATTTATGAGGCTGTCATTCAGTAAAGCTGCTAAAAAAAATCCACTTCAGTGATCTGAAGTAAACAAGTAAACAACCAATTGTATCTTAAATACCCCTCTCTTTTTTTTTTTTTCTGAGAAAGGGTCTCACTGTTGCCCAGCCTAAGGGCAGTGGCATGATCACAGCTCAGTGCCGTCTCGACCTCTCTGGGCTCAGGTGATCCTCCCAAGGAGCTGGGATTACAGATGCATGCCACCGTATCGGGCTAATTTTTTGTAGTTTATTTGTAGAGACGGGGTTTTGACATGTTGCCCAGGATGGCCTCCAACTCCTAGGCTCTAGAGATCTGCCCATCTCAGCCTTACAAAGTGCTGGGATTACAGGAGTGAGCCACCACGTCCAGACTCAAGTAACTTTCTATCAAGTCTAACTAAGCCTGGTGAATTTCATCCTTAATGAGGGTGCAGGTACATTTGGGAAATTCCCTATGTGCCTACACCAAGTTTTCACCTTGTGAGAATGGCTACATCTCCTTGGGATAAAGCAAAGATAAATCTGCATAAAGTTAAATATCTAGAAACGATTAGCCATGGTGCCTGAAGAGGACTGAATTAGAGAAATAGTGGTTGTATATTCTTAGAAGAGATTTAAAGATCTTCAACTACATGAGCTGTGGAAGCCAACACTCAGCTTATCATTAGATACAGCTTTGAGCAGTTATGCTGTACCTTTTTCTTAAGCTGTAAATTGTGTGAATATGGCCACCGAAAACCCAATCACAGAGAATTGTTTTGGAAAGCAACAGAAAAGCATGAGTTTCCCACAAAAATCAAAGGACTCAGAAGTAAGATAGAAATTCTTAAAGCCTTAAGAATTGATTAAAACATTTTCGACTTGGTATTCACTTGCAAAATCTGGACTGATTTCAGGGTTTCAACAGAAGGATGATACCACATTACTAAAGCACAGTGCAAGTTTATGAAAAGCATATATTTCTGCTTTCAAAATGATGGAGATTTTTTAGGAGTTAACTTCCATAAAGTCTGCATTAGAATAAAATTTGTATTTTAAAAATTTATTTTAAGCCATATGGTAGTAATATATACACACACGCACGTGTGTACTTGTGTATACATATGTATATGTATACATATGTGTACCTGTGTATATGTATGTATGTGCTTTTTGGAAATAGGGTTGGTTCTCACTCTGTTGGCCAGGTTGGAGTGCAGTGGCATGAGCACAGCTCACTGCAGCCTCGACTTTATAGGCTCATGTGATACTCTCACTTCCACCTGCTGGGTAGCTGAGACTACAAGCATGTACTACTGCACCCAGCTCACTTTTTCTATTTTTGTAGAGATGCAGTCTCACTATGTTTCCTAGGCTAGTCTTGAACTCCGAGGCTCAAGTGATCCTTCTGCCTCAGCCTCCCAAAGTGATGGGATTACAGGCAGGAGCCACCACGGCCAGCCAATACTTTTTTAGCTTAAAATTCAGATATTCATTCATTCAAAAAATACTTACTAACATATGAACACAGGTCAGGCACTTCACTAGATGTCTGTATATTACTCCTGTTGTGGAGCTTACAGACAGTCTAAGATGCATGAAACATAACCAGAGGAACTACTTGAGAGTAGGAAAGGGCAGTCTTCCTTAAGCAAGTCATCTATTAAAAAGAGATCAGACAGATGAGTAGATTTTAACTAGGCAAAGAGGGAAAAGGATGAGTAATCCTAGGTAGAGAAAAATCACAAGTTCAAAGTCCCTGTGGTAGAAGGAAAGTTCAAGAAAATGAAAATGACTACAGAACAAGGTAGAGATGAGGCCAGATAATGCCACGTTAAAGTATTCAAATTTTCTGTTAGAGCAACAGGAAAATTTTGAAGGGGCAGATTTCCTTAGTAATGTGTACATAAAGTAACTGAATTATTTTAAAAAATCATCAAGTTTGGCTGGGCGTGGTGGCTTATGCCTGAAATCCCAACACTCTGGGAGGCGGAGGCGGGTGGATCACCTGAGGTCAGAAGTTTGAGACCAGCCTGGCCAACATGGTGAAACTAAAAATATAAAAATTAGCTGGGTGTGGTGGTGCACACCTGTAAACCTAGCTACTCCAGAGGATGAGATAGGAGAATCGCTTGAACCCAGGAGGCAGAGGTTGCAGTGAGCTGAGATTGAGCCACTCCACTCCAACCTGGGCAACAGTGTGAGACTGTATCAAAAAAAAAAAAAAAAAAAAAAAAAGGTTAAATTTCTCCACTGGACTTGGGTATGCAATTAAAAGTAAACATTTGTGGAGCTTGTAGTTTGTTGATAAAGAGGAGAAATGATTGTGTTAAATTTAAAAAAACGTTAAGGAGAAAAATGAAAGGATATTGAGCACACATAATTACAATGCTATTAAAGAGCAGTATCAGACATTGTATATGAATCAAAAGTAAAAGTGCCCAAGAATCTATAAAAGCTTAATAAATTTGACTACAGAAAAATTTAAAATGTCTCTCTTTCTACATATGTGTATATGCGTTCACAAACATATGAAAGAAAAGTCAAAACACAAATCACTGGGGAAAATACTTTCAATTTTAAACTCTTTAAGAAGAGCTGAAAAATACTATTTTAATTTATAAAGCGCTCATACAAGTCAATAAAAGATGAGTAAAAATATAAAAAGGGGCAGATGAAATTAAAAGACTTTATAGAAAAGAAATGCCAAAACACATAAAAAAAGGTGCTCAACCTTACTCATTATTAAATAATGTATATCATAATTTAAAAGGTTGATTAAACCCACTGCAGAGGTATTCTTATACACTGACGAATGAAGCACAGATCGTGATAAACTTCCAGAAAGTAAAACCTTGTAGTGTCTGTCAAAAGCAATTCCACTTTGAGAAATTTATCATATAGCTGGATCTATATGAGCATAAAAGTACAAAGAGTTTTTATTATATCATTGTTAACAGCAAAAACTATAAACAATCTAAAATATCTATAGGACATTAACTCAAAAGATTATGGTAATATCAGAATTCTATGTAATAATAAAAATCATGTAACAAGTAGATCTATATGAACTGATGTGAAAAGGTACAGAACAATGTACAAAGTATGGTCCCAATGTATACCTATCTTTAGTATTTTAGTTTTGAAAATATATGTACGTATTACTTTTATTAAAACTTAAAACGGGCCGGGCACAGTGGCTCACGCCTATAATCTCAGCACTTTGGAAGGCCGAGGTGCGTGAATCACAAGGTCAAGAGATCGAGACCATCCTGGTCAACAAGATGAAACCCCGTCTCTACTAAAAATACAAAAATTAGCTGGGCATGGTGGCGCACGCCTGCAGTCCCAGCTACTCGGGAGGCTGAGGCAGGAAAATTGCTTGAACCCAAGAGGCGGAGGTTGCAGTGAGCCGAGATCGCGCCATTGCACTCCAGCCTGGGTAACAAGAGCGAAACTCCGTCTCAAAAAAAAAAAAAAAAAAAAACCAAACTTAAAATGACAAGTTATTTAAGAAGTGGGATTTTTTGTTTTCTAGAGACAGGGTGTCAGCCACGCTGGAGTGCAGGGACACAATCACAGCTCATTAGAGTCTTGAATTCCTGGGGTCAGGTGATCTTCCTGCCTCAGCCTCTCAAGTAGCTGGGACTACAGGTGCATGCTACCATGTCCAGCTAAATTTTAATGTTTCTTCAAGACAGGGTCTCACTATGTGGCCCAGGCTGGACTTGGAACTCCTGGCCTCACTCAATCCTCCCACCGTAGCCTCCTAAAATGCTAGGATTACAGGCATGAGCCACTATGCTTGGCCAGAAGTTGGATTTTTAAATAACATCTTTAAAAATCCAAAGCTGTGGAAGCCAAGAGGAATAGATGAATTCAAATTCCAGAACAGGAAGAGAGTAATCTGAGATTGTCAGCTGTTTTCTCCTCTGAGTGCATTTGCTAAATCTAAACATGAAGTGTGGGTCAGGTAGAGGAACTCTTCTAGGAGAAAGAGAACTTTAGATGGCTGTGAGGGCTTGCATGAAACTAGAACACAATGAAGCCTAAAAGCAGTGTCATTTTTCTCCACAGGACAACTGCTGTTAGTAGGAGTTCCCTTTCTCACTCCTTAAGCCAGGCTTCTCCTGGATCTCTGTCTGTACCACAGTACTCACATCCAGGTTTCAGGTTGCCTTGAGTTCAACCTAGGGCATACTAGAATTAAAATAATAGTAAATTCATTGCTGGTGGTGGTACTCTGAATTCTGGTATTCTTCTGTGAATTGCTGTTGCTATTTGCTTTTCAGAGTTCTCAAATAGGTGGGTCAAGATTCTGCCCAGGTTTAGTATTAAGTTCAGTGGGAGATGAAGGGTGGTGTGTGTTTACTATATCTGAAACTGAAACATTTAATTCAATTTTTATCTTCATGGACATAAGATAACAAACTTTCAATCTGTGATATTTTGGAGCACCTGTGCTTCTGTTTCTGTTGGTTCTGGCTCATATGGACTTTTAAGAGTGCCTCATCATCTTTGCTTGACTCTGCTTTTAAAATATTATTTTTAGAAATAACAAGTTGCTATTAGTATCCTCTAAAGAAGATACGTATTTTCTTTTGTCAGGCACCTGTAATCTAAGACCAGGGCCAAACTGTAAGTTTTCTAGACCACCTACAGGGATAAGTAGGGTACAGGGAACATCCACTTCAGAGAGAGCTTTTCAGTGTCTCAATCCTAATGAAGTTGTAACCAAACAGTTTTATCCTTTGGTGGGCACTAAACTACAAACCTGTAAGTTTATCAAGAAGCTCTCTGTTATATTCTATGGATGGGAAAATGGCCCTGGAAAAAAAGACATCACTTTGGGATACAGTCCCAGGAGTGGGAAAAGGTACATCCAGAGTTTTTCACTATTTTTATTGGATTTTTATGCTTGTTTATAGCTTTTCATATTTAGTCTACCTCTTTTAAGTTGTCTTCAGTGAATACTGGAAGTAGAAACTTGACACAAGATTTTTGTTGTTGTTGTTTAATCCATTTTCCTCAGCTCATAGTGAGGCCTTTGAATTTTAGGAGTCACATCCTTCTTTTACTCTGGGATATCCACTGCTATTATTTCCTAAATACCTTCTTCCTCACATTTTCTTTGAGCTCTCCTGGAATAGATCTTAATTTTATTTTGTCTTCTTGTTCCACAGTCTGGGAGATTTTTCTCAATTTTATTATCTATTCCTTCAAATGAATGCTTGTGTCGGTAAGAGTTATTTCTTTCTCAATGATTGTTGTTTATTCTTTCCTAATATTCTGTTCTAGTGTGAAGGGATAAAATTTTAAATTGCTCTGTGCAGCGTTCTAGAAATGTTTTTCTTCTTTAAATATTTTCTCCAGAATCTGCAAGATCATTCATTAGGTCTCTACCACACCCTCTTAGGAGTGTGGGTCTTGGTGACCCCTGACTGTCAGTTCTAAGTAATATAAGTAATATAAAAGGACCAAGAATGGTTTGCTCTGGTATCACTAAACAAATGTCTTCTGGTCACGCTTTCCTTTTTGTAGGTGTCCTGACTGTGAGTTTGATATAGGATGACCTAACTGCTCAGCTCTATTTCATGGTAATGCCACAGTTATTAGGGCTTTATTGTGGGCATCACATCTAGAGTAAAATGCTCCATTTCTAAAAATATTTTACAAATATTCCTGGGAGATGCTCCTTGGTGTTTTGCTTGGTTTACTCCATTCCACCTAGGGTAAGGAAGAGCTGACTGCTATGTTCCCCCTTTACATCACCATGTAACTTCACCCTCTGCCATATCCAATCTAGGGTTTTGTTGGGCAGCTGTTTTCTCACCACTCAAAGGGTTCTGAAGGTATGGCTTCTGTCCTTTGCATCCTTCAGACCTACTTTTTCTGTGTCCCAGGGTTCCTGGGAGTTGACACTACCTTTGTATTTTTATTCAGAATATTGAATACCAGTTAGCAATCTTTATATGACTAGGACAAAAGGTTTAAAGGTATTAGATACTTAGAAGAAACCTACGAAATAGTGCTAGAGAAACTGAATCTTGGAAAGACTAAATAATTTGCTCAAAGTAAGAGAGCAAGTTCTGCTTTCATATTTTTCAAAACTGGATTCTCTTTTGTATAACCTAAAAGTTGGCATTTCTAGATACTTGTCCAAACACCAGGAAATCAAAAAATTCTGAAGGCTTACATATTTATTCCATGCTAAGTAACATAATATTAAGAAATTGCCAATTGACAGTTATAACCCAGATTTAACATGATGTAATTCAGTCAAAGTTACAGAAAAAGAAAAAGAGGACAAACCCCAGATGTTTCATTTTTCATCATGACTAAACACAATATAAGAAGCCAAAGTGAGAGGAGAGATCCAAGATGGCCAATTAAGAACAGCTCAGGATTGTAGCTCCCAGTGAAAGCACAGAGAGCGAGTGGACGCAGCACTTTCAGACGAATATTTTTTGCCCACAGACTGGGAGATTCCCGGCGGAGGAGCCACACGGGTCGCCAGCGTGACTTTTTTGGCCGGCGTGGCACTTCTTGGTGTGGAGTATACGGGACGGGGTGCCCTTTGAGTCACGCTCAGTTGGTCCCATCCCCACAAGGACAACAGCAATTAGAAGCGCTGAGGACTGAGAGTTTCACAGTAAGCACAGCTGAACTGGGAAGGTCCAGCTCTGTGGGGAAGAGGCGTCCACCAAAGGAAAACTAAGAAACAGAAAAAAAAACTTCATCACCGGGCAGAGCGATCCAAGATGGCCGATTAACAACAGCTCAGGATTGTAGCTCCCAGTGAAAGTGCAGAGAGCAAGTGGACACCGCAATTTCAGACGAACTTCTGTTGCCCACAAACTGGGAGATTCCTGGCAGAGGAGCCACACAGGTTGCCAGCGCGACTCTTTTGGCCGGCGCAGCTGTTTGGCCGGTGCCCCAGTGCGGCGCGGCGCAGCGCTTCTCAGGGCGGAGTATACGCAACTGGGTGCCCTTTGAGTCGGGCTCCACTGGTCCCATCCCCACAAGGAGAACAGCAATTGGAAGCGCTGAGGACTGAGAGTTTCACAGTAAGCACAGCTGAACCCGGAAGGCCTAGCTCTGTGGGGAAGGGGCGTCCATCAAAGGAAAACTAAGAAACAGAAAAACCTTCATCACCAACAAGCCGGACGTCCACTCAGACCCAATCTGAAAGTCGGCAATTACAAAGACGACAGGTGGATAAATCCACAAAAATGGGAAGAAACCAGTGCAAAAAGGCTGAGAACACCCAAAATCAGAATGCCTCTC
>CAUYLG010035191.1:0-19250 GCA_963573385.1 Cacajao melanocephalus
GATGAAGCCTACTTGATCATGGTGGATAAGCTTTTTGATGTGCTGTTGCAATCGGTTTGCCAATATTTTATTGAAGATTTTTGCATCTATGTTCATCATGGATATTGGCCTGAAAACAATACTTTTTCTAAAAGTACTAGAAAAGAAAAGGAAAGGAAAGTTATTTTCTAAAAGTACTAGAAAAGAAAAGGAAACTTAAGAGTGCAGAAGACCTTTCTAAGTATGCCACAAAACCCAGAAGCCATAAAAAAAGTATTGCTAGATTAGACTTCACAGAGATAAAAAAATTTCATCATGACAGTAGCACCATAAGCAAATGCAAATGAGGACTTGGACAAGAAATATGTAACTCTGCCAAGATGAGGGCTTAATTTATCTAAAATAGAAAGAGTCCCTGTCAATAATAATAATAATAAAACCAGATTAGCAATCCAGTACAAAAATAGGCAAAGAAGATTAACAGAGACATTTAATAGAAGAGAAAATACAGATGACTTTGAAGCATATGAAAATGTTAATAATAGAACTTTTTCACCTATCAAAAATAATAAAGTTTGTTAATGCACTGTAATGGCAATGGCAAGTGTGTAGTTAAATAGACACTCTCATACATTGTATAAACTAGTGCAAACTATAAAGGGGTGGCAGTATCTTATCAGAATTATAGCAGTACATTACATCTTTTAAGCCAGCAATCCTAGGAATTTGTCCTACAGATACAATTGTATCTATACATGTGAAATAACATGTGTCAACATGAAAATATATAGAAAGATTAATCTGTAAGTTAAAAGGTTTTATTGGAGAATAATATACAAGACATGGGATTGCAATCCAGATCATACATACAGACCACGGTGTCCTCCAGTATGTCCAGAGAAAAGGAAAAGGTTAGGGTTTTATTGGGGAAAGAGGAGGTTATACAAGTTGTTTTGAAAGAAAGTCATTGGGGGGATAGTATCTTTTGGGAGCTGACAAGCTCTGATTTGTGAGTGACGGCAGTTGTTGGGTAAAATTTGTAATCTTAATTTTATGTTTTGTTCGATTAGCCTTGCATATGAGTCACTGTGTCAGGCAAGTATTCTTAGAAAGTGATTAGCTGTCCTGTTGTCCTTGCGTGATTTAAGTGGTAAGCTTTGATTTGTTTCTGTTATCAGGTAAATCGTGCATGAAAGCCCTCCTTTCATAGCCTTCCCTGGCTCCATTTTGTCAGGGTTTGACACAAGTGACTCCATTTTGAATCTGACAACTTTTACATGAGCAAGACTATTAGAATTCACTAGAGGTTAGTCAGGTTCAGTCCTCACACAAGGAAGGGAGTTATACAAGGCTTTAATACCGGGAGGTTGGTCATTTGAAGTCATCTTAAAGAGGCTGTCTACCACATGGGTAAATATTTAAAAAACCTAACTACATCTGGCTTTCCAAGAGGCATATTTTGAGTGTTAAGAGAAGGATTGACAGTAAAGGATAATAAAAAACACACCAACCAAAAAAGATTAATAGAGCTATACAAATATCAGTTGAGAAAGATGTAAGTCAAGAAGCGTTACTAAGGACACAGAGGAACATTTCATAGAGATAAAAGGATAAATCTACTAGGAAGATATAGTTTGCATTTTAATGTGCCTAATAATACAGCCTCAAAATATATAAAACAAAATTATAAACCTTGAAGTACCTGATAGTACAAATAGTCAGTCATATGGACGAGTACAACAAAATGAATAATAAATTTAATCGAATTGATATCTATGGAATACTATAACCAGCAGTATCAGAAGAGGTATTCTTTCCAAGTACTCCTTGAATTTTTGCCAAATTTTATCATAATATGCTGGTCCTTAAAGGAAGTCTCAACGAATTCCAAAGGGTAAATCATCTAAAATGTGTTCTCCGACTAAAGTGAAATTACTCTAAAAACTCATTTTTAAAAACCCCAGGAAAGTCTGAAATATTTAGAAATTAAGCATTATACTTCTAAATAACTGATAGTTCAAAACTAATTACAATAGATTTTGACAGTATTTTGAACTATATGGCAATTTTTAAATGACATCAAAACTTGAAGAAAAAGGGCTAAAAACCAGTCTAAGTATACATCTCAAAAAAGTAGAAATTGGATAGCAACAAATCCAGAGACTGGTTCTTTGAAAAGACTAATAATATTGATAAACCCCTAGCAAGACTGATTTAGAAAAAAAGAAAGTTAAAAAAATGAGAACATAAGCTCCAGACTGGGATAAAATGTTTACAAAACAGACATCTGATAAAGGACTGTTATCTAAACTGTAAAAAGAACTCTTACAGCTCAGCAATAAGAAAAAAAAATCAATTAAAAAGTAGACCAAAGCTCTCAACAGACACCTCACCAAAGAAGATATACAGACGGAAAATAAGCGTATGAAAAGATGCTCATCATATGTCATTAGGGAACTGCAATAAAATAATAATGTGATACCATAACATACCTATTACAATGGTGATTTTCCAAGACACTGACCACACCAAATGCTGGTGAGCATGTAGAGCAACAGGAACACTAATGGGAATTAGCTAATAGGTATGAAAAATGGTACAGTTATGATGAAAGACAGTTTGGCAGTTTCTTGCAAAACTAAGCATATGCTTACCATATAATCTAGCAACCCTGCTTCCTGATATTTATCCAAATGAGCTGAAAACTTATGTCTTCAGAATGATTGTACACAGATGTTTATAGCAGATTTATTTGTAATTGCCCAAGATGTCTTTCAGCAGGTAAATGGATAAACAAACTGGTACAAACAGACAATGGAATATTATTTAGCTCTAAAAAGAAATGATCTATCAAGCCATGAAAAGACACAAAGGAAATTTAAATGCATAATGCGAAGTGAAAGAAGCCAATTTGAAAAAACTACATACCGTATGATTTCATCTATATGAAAAGGCAAAATTATGGGGGCAGTAAAAAGATGAATTGTTGCCAAGGGTTAGAGGGGAAGGAGATATGAATAGGCAGAGCACAGAAGATTTTTAGGGCAGTGAAAATACTCTATGTTACTATAAAGATGAATAAATGCCATTGTACATTTATTAAAACCATAGAGTGTACAACAGTAGTGAACGTTAGTGTATCAACTATGGACTTTGAGTGATAAAGATGTGTCACTATGTTATGACAATGTATTGATTGTAACAAATGTATCACTCTGGCGAGGAAAGCTGTGCATGTGTGGGGGAAGAAGGTATATGGGAACTCTGTCCCTTCTGCTTAATTTAGCTGTGAACCTGAAACTACTCTAAAATCTATTTTAAAAATAGATAAAAGGCACAAATTACCAATATAAGAATATAATATGAAGAACTGTATGTCAGTAAATCAGAAAATCCACATGAAATAGAATTTCTAGGAAAATACAATTTACCAACTCAAGAGTAAATAGAAGGCTGGGCACGGTGGCCCACACCTGTAATCCCAGCACTTTGGGAGGCCAAGATGGGTGGATCACTTGAATTCAGGAGTTCAAGACCAGCCTGGCTAACATGTGAAACCCTGTCTCTACTAAAAATACAAAAAGTTAGCTGGGCATGGTGGCAGGTACCTGTAATCCCAAGCTACTCAGGAGGCTGAGGTGGGACAATCACCTGAGCCTGGGATGTCAAGGTTGCAATGAGCTGAGATGGCACCACTGCACTCCAGCCTGGGCAACTGGAGTGAAACCCTGTGACAACAACAATAACAAAAAACCCAAAAGAATAAATAGAAAATCGGAATGGTTTATATCTGTTTAAGAAGTTGAATCTGGGCTGGGAGCAGTGGGTCACGCCTGTAATCCCATCACTTTGGGAGGCTGAAGTGGGTGTATCACTTGAGATCAGGAGTTTGAGACCAGCCTGGCCAACATGGTGAAACCCCATCTCTACTAAAATTCAAAAATTACCGGGCGTAGTGGCAGGCGCCTGTAATCCCAGCTACTCAGGAGGCAGAGGCACAAGAATTGCTTGAACCTAGGAGGTGAAGATTGCAGTGAGGCGACTCCAGCCTGGGCGACAGAGTGAGACTGTGTCTAAAAAAAAACAAAAGTTGAATCTGTAACTATAACTTTCCCGTAAACAAATCCCTAGTCCAGATTTCTTCACCAGCAAATACTTTTAAACATTTAAAGAATTGACCCTAGTCTTATACAAACTGTTTGAAATAATAGAAAAAGAAAAATAATTCACAATGCACTTTGAGGCTACCATAATTCTAATACCAAAGGGTGGCAGGTTCATTACAAGAAAGGAAAATTATAGGCCACTATATCTAATGAACATACTTATAAATATCTTTAAGAAAGTATTAGTAGTTGATTATTTAGGAATGCAAGATTTTGGCTTAACATCACAAAATCAGTGTTTTCAACCCATTCAACTGGATTTATTTTCAACAAACTAGCTGGGACAGCTGGATATCCACATGCAAAACAATGAAGTGGGACCCTTCCTTATACAATATGCAAAATTAACTCAAAACAGATCAAAGACCTACTTGTAAGGGCTAAAACTAGAAAACATTTAGAATAAAAACAAATGCATAAATCTTCATGACCTTGGATGAGGTAATGGTTTATTACATATGACACCACAAGCACAAGCAACTGAAGAAAAAATAGACAAATAAGACTTGATCAAAATTTAAAATTTTATGCTTCAAAAAATCACTGTCAAGAAAATGAAACAATGACCACAGAATGGGAGAAAATATTTGCAAATCATACATCTGATAAGGGTCTGATATCCAGAATATATAAAGAACTCTTACGACTCAACCACCAAAAGGTAAGCCACCCAATTTAAAAATGGGCAAAAAGTAAGCATTTTTCCAACGAAGATGTATGCGTAGCCAATAAGCACATGAAAAGATGCTCAACATCATTAGTCATGGAAGAAATACTAAAATTATAAGATGCCAGTTTACACCCACTCCTAGATATATACCCAAGAGAGATAAAAACTTATGTACTTACAAAAACTTGTACACAGATGTTCATTATAGCCTTATTTACAATAGGTGAAAAGTGAAAACCACCTAAGTATCAGCTGATGAATGGTAAACAAAATGTGGTATATCTGTACAATAAAAGGACTGAAGTACTGATTCATGATGCAACGTGGATTAACTTTGACAATATTGTGCTAAGTGAAAAACGGCAGACACAAAAGTCCATATTCTACTTACATGAAATGTTCAGAATACGCAAAACCATAGAGACAGATGTTGTAGACAGACAGTAGAGTAGGGGAAAGGGGGAATGGGGAAGGACTGCTAGTAGGTATAGGGTTTCTTTCTGGAGTGATGAAAGTGTTCTGGAGTTACATATGGTAACTTGCACAACTTTGTGAATACACTAAAAACCACTGAATTGCACTCTTCAAAATGATACATTTTAAGATATATGAATTATGTTTTTTAAATATTAGTGTATTTCACTAAATAAGCATCATAAGGCAGAAAATTATCTCAATAGAATGATGCAGAAAAAGCATTTGATAAAATCAAATACTTATTCATAATAACACACTAGGAATAGAAGGAAACTTCTTTAAATTGGTAAAGATCAGTAAAAATCTTACAGAAAATATCATAGTTAATACTAAAATATTAAAAGCTTTCTCCTTGAGATTAGGAATATTTCTTAATACTATTTCTATTAAACATTGTGCTAGAGATCTTAACCATTGCAATCAGGCAAGGAAAAAAATTACAGACTGCAAAGCATATGATTGTTTATGTAGAACATCCAAAATAATCTATGGTCAATTCAATGTATGAGAAATAAGTAAATTTAGCAAGGCTACTGGATTCAAGGTTACTATACAAAAATCAATGATATTTCTATATATATGCAATAAACAGTTCAAAAATGAAATTTAAAAATATTTACAATAGCTTCAAAGACAAAATATCTGAAAATAATTCTAATGAAAGATGAGAAAAATATATATGGAAAGCATTATAGAGAAAAAATAAAGAAGGTCTAAATAAATGGAGAGATCTGCTGTGTTCATGAATTGAAAGTCTCGATATTGTAAAGATATCAGGTATTTTCAAATTAGTCTACAGAGTTAATGCAATTCCAGTCAAAAGCGCACCAGATTTCTTGGGGGAAATTAAGCTGATTCTGAAACATTTGGAAACATTAAAGACCAAGAATAGAGAAGAGAGTGTTTAAGGAACAAAGCTGGAAGACACATTGCCAGCTATCAAGACTTCTTATAAAGTTACAGTAATTAATACCGTGTTATACTGGTGGAAGGTTAAACAAAACAGTGAAACAGAACAGAATCTAGAAGCTAATCCACACACACAGTCACTTGACTTAGGACAAAGGTAATGAAGTAGTGTGGCAAGGAATGGATGATCTTTTCCATATATGGTGCTGACTCAGTTGGATATTCACATGTAATATAAACCTTGATTCCTATTTTCACAACTTGAAAAAAACCAAGTCCATATAGATTGCATAATAAAGATGAAAGTGTAAAAAAGTAAAGATTATGGTAAAAAAAAAAGAGAAAGTTTCCTCATTAACTTGAAGTAGGTAAAGATTCTTTGAAAAATTACCAAAAGCACTACTTAGAAAGAGAAAATGATTACTATAGTTATTGGATTATATTAAAATTAAAATGTTCCATTTATCAAAAGACTGCATTAGTAAAAAAGCAAGCCATAAGATAAGAGATTATTCCTGCAACACAAATATTTGGCAAAGGACTTTCATTCAGAATCTATTTTTTAAACTACTTCAAATCAATTAAAACAAACAGATGATCCCATGAAATTACAGGCAAATGACTTGAAGAAAACATCACAAAAGACAATATCCGAATGGCCAGTAGACACATCAAAAGGTGTTTAAACATCATTAGTCACCCATGAAATGCAAATTAAGACCCAATGCGATATTACTACACACTCAACAGAAGGTCTAAGATTAAAAACATAACACCAACTATTAAGTAAGGAAATGGAGCGACGAACACTCTCATAAACTACTGTCAGGGAGTAAATTCATACAACCACTTTGGAAAGTTATTTGACAATGTTCATTAAATCTGAACATATGCAAACCCAATCTACCAGAAATTCTACTCTAAAGTACAAACCCCATAGAATACATATACATACATATGTGCATCAAAACTTACGTACGTAGCAGTACTGCATATAACAGTGAACACTGGAAATGATACCAATAGCCATCAACAGGGTAATGAATTCATAAGTTGTGGTGTATTCATACAACAGAACACTATGCAGAAATGAGGATTAACAAACTGTATGCAGCAATGTGTATAAATCTCAAAATTACAGTGTTGAGCAAAAGAAGTCAAAGATGAGAATGCATTGTATGATTCCATTTATTTAGAGTTGAGAAGAAGCAAAACTGAACTTTGCTCTTACAAATCAGGATTGTGCTTGCTGTAGGTGTGAGTAGTAACTGGAGGGAGAAAAGGGCCTCTGGAAATTACGGTCATGTTCTATGCCTTTATTTAGAGAGTGTGTTCTTGCTATATCCTGAATGTGTCCCTCCAAAATTTGTGTTGGAAACTTAATCCCCAATGCCACAGTGTTGGGAGGTAGGGCCTAATTGGAGATGTTTAGGTCATGAAGGCTCGTGAATGAATTAATGATGCTATAAAAAGGGCTTGTGGGCATGGGTTCACCCCCTTCCACCTTCCGCTGTGTGAGGATGCAGCAGGAAGCCTCTCATCAGATTCTGGTGCCTTGCTCTTGGACTTCCCAGCCTCCTGAACTGTGAAAAGTAAATCTCTCTTCTTTCTAAATGACCCAGTCTCAGGTGTTCTGTTATAGCAACACAAAATAAATGAAGACAGTTCTCTTTGTAAAAGAGAGTGTACATGGAACTGTACACTTAGGATTGTGCATTTTCCTGGAAGTGTATTGTATTCAATAAAACAAGGCAAATGAAAGCGTGTGAGCATGGATAAGCGTCTTTGAGTGTAAGGGGATGTCTGAGAGCCGAGGGCAGGGTATGTGCCGTCCCAGCTCCCCTTCAAGCCCACTGCCTCGGCAGGAAGTATTGTGCAGAGTCCCTCCCTCCTAGACTGTCCGAGAGCTCCATCCCTCCTGCAGTTTGGGGATCCTTGAGGGCTCTTGGCATTTTCTTTTTGAATAGGCTGTCAGGCCATGCGTATTTTGTCAGGCTCTGTGTATTTTTGTCAGGCTATGTGTATTCTCCAGGTTGTTTGAAAGGAACAGACATACTGGGATTCTGACTCTGAGTCTTCTGGCCAGCATCTGTTCCAATTAGGATACTCACCCTCCTGCATGATATCATTGGTGTGGGACTAGGTGGCTGCCAGTGTTTGCTTCTCTCTTTTCTAACCTCAGAAGGCCTGAGCCCCTGACTGGCCAGTGTGGAGTGGAGGAAAGACCCCAGGCTGTAGAGACATGAGACCAATGGAGTCCAGAGTCCAGGGGAGATGGACTCAGGCAGGAATGACTGTGACCAGCCAAGGGGGTAGAACCCAAAGTGTGAAGTTGATTCCCTGTGGAGAGAGGAATCCAGGGATATGTGGCAACACCGTGCAGGATGTTTGCAACCCACAGCTGCAGTGGCAGCATCCTTGCAGGTCATCTGTGAATTGCATAACATGAAATGAATCATGTTCCTGTGAAGACACATGCTTTTAGTTTAAGATATTAAACAGTAGCTCCTGTGAGTAACACAGATATAATCCTATACATTTAAGAATGCATTGGATAAAGTACTGCTTACAAGAACTCTAGCAGAATTGATACAGTGCAGAGGTATGTAAAACATGAGTTACCCAATTCCCCCAATAGGCAGAAAACAGACTCCTTGACTCAGGCCCTTGGGTCTGTACCACAGGAACCCTATGTAGAGTCTGAGAGTTGGAAAAGCCCGTTGCAGGTCACCTGGTCCAGCCTCTCCCAGGCAGAGGGCTCAGACCATGATTCCTGGCCCCAGGGAGCAAGGAGCGCAGGGAAAACCATCTGCTCACTTCTCCCAGAGCAACTCCTGTGTGAAAGGGAAATAGCAGTGGACAACCTGGAGCTTTCCAGAAGCAACACGGCAAAATAAACTAAGTAGGACAAAATAAACTAAGTTTCTGAATCTGTGTGGCTACAGCACCGATGAGGTTAAATGCTAACAAGAAGGCTTGTCTGGAACCAAAGGGTGAGCATAGCTTTAGGTATCTGGATATTATTGTTTTGCATCCCCATTCAAGAGATAATAAAGTGCTGTTGTTTCTTCTTCACCCTGAAACCCCAGGAGGAACAAAAATTCGCCTGTTACATACAAGATTCATAAGAGTTTTGTTTTAAATGTTGGATTCCTTTGGGGGAGGGGGGAATAGAAACACTATTGGTGTTTGATGTGTGTGTGTGTGCGTGTGTGCGTGTGTGCGTGTGTGTATGTGTGTGGTGTGTATACACAAAGAAAGAGGTTGCTTTCTCCCTCTCACCTCCCTGCATTACAAGTCTTTGCCTCTTGCTCTGAACTTGTAACTTTCTGCATTGTGCCAGGGGGCAGGCAGTTTCTAGGTTGTCAGTTTTCCAAGGTCGTCTTTTGAGATTAGCATTCTGTGGGCTGCATCTGTAATAAGTCAGACAAGGGTTTCTTCAGCGGACTTAGTAGGCTCTTCCCCTCTGATCTGAAACTGCTGAGGAAGTCTCAGCACAGCCTGTAGACTGTTTTGTTGCTATACATTCCTAAAAGGAAACAAGAGCAGAGTTGGATCATTTTTGGTGCCCACTCCTTCTCGTCTGTCTCCTCCCTGCCTGTCCTTTGGTGAATGTAAAAGGGTGTGACAATGCCTGGTGGAGTTGGTGGAGAGAGAAACAGTGGCCTATGGGTTGGAGCTCAGAGAAAGAGGTTATCCTAGGATGAAATATCAAACCATATCACATTGATTTTCCCTTTGGGGGGCCCGGATATCACATCCTTCCATTTCCCTCTAGTCCCTGCCTGCCATCGACAGGGAAGCATTAACAGGGAATAATCAATGACGCTCTGTCCTGAAAATAAAAGGCTTGTCATGTCTCTCTATTTGGTGGAATGGATGTGGGACCAGGGGTCATGTGGCCACTTCCATCTGTCTCCTGACAGAGGCACTGACTCAGACATGCTTTCCATCCACAGAGCTACAGCCCACAGCCAGGTGACTGTGAACTCTCCATGGGCATCAAGAAAAGCAAGACTTCAATTTCTTTGAACTCCTATATCAGGAACTTGGCTGACTATGAAATATGGCAGCTTAGGAGTGGCGTGAGTGAACTTTAATTTCCAAGTTTTTTAAAGGATTGATATTCCCTAATAGGCTAGATGCTGTGCTTACAGTCAAAACCAGGCCATGCATTCACTGTTTCATAATAGAATCAGAAATTCAGAATTGACAGGGACTTAACTCTGTGGTCCAGCCCCATTCCCCATCTGACATATGAGTTCACTACAACTTTCCTGGTAAACCCAGTGATTGTCTGAACATCACTGCTGGCTACTATAATTGCTCATCTATTTGTCAGAAAGATCAACTCTTAGAAAGCGTTTTATTGCACTTTACCAGAATCTATTTTCTGGTGTTTTTCTTGCAGTAGTCCCTCCACATGTTAACATGGGCCTTGGAAACAGAGGTTCTCCCAAGAAGCTTCCTTCTATGGGCCCTGCATAAGCGTCCATAAGGCGGCTCACTCACCTTATTTCCAGCAATAACCCTGATTTTTTTGGAGAATCTTCCCTCCTCTACACTCATGTCATGAGGTTTTGGTGGCATCTCTCTCTCTCCTTTCTCCAAGATGGACAGATGGGCATAATTTCTAAAGCTACACAGTGGGACTCACTGTCCTGAACTTTCCAACTTGATTAGGCAGTAGAAGGACAGCACCCCCTGCCCCAAGACAACACTCTGATGTGTGTATTCCAGCAAACGTGCCCTGACAAGACAGTTCTGGCCACCCTTGCCTGGTCCCTCCACCTTCCCGTCAGCTTCATGAGTTCTTCAGCATTTCTCCAGGAAAGTCCAGTTTCTCTTCAATGTATGAGAGTGATAGTCTATTGTCCATAGCAATATAACTCTCAATATAAAATGAAGTTCAGATTTCAATAGTAACCAGGCTCTGGGGCTGGCCTGCCTTGACTCATGTTAGCCCCACTGACACAGCTTTCCAGGTTTCCTGGTGGGTACCTCATGCCTCAACCAGTGGAGGTTTAGTCAAGATGCTTGGAGAAATTGCAAAATTATAGAATATAGTCACAAACCTTCTTGGAAGGCTGGGAGGTTTGCATAGTTTCAGTAAAAGTTTTGGCTGAAGGCAGCCTAATCCTCTTTCCCTTGAGTTAATAGCAGAAAAGCAAATAACAAAAGAATGTAGAGTTTATCTAAGTAACTTGTTTACTCATGTGGTCCAAAAACTAATCTTTAATCATTCATGGGCCTGATGGCTTTCTTGCGGGGAGGGTGACCAGGTTTATTACCCACAAATGGTGTTTGCTTTAAGCCTCAGAACCTGGCCTTTAATCATTACCCTCTAGGGGTGTTGACTCAAAGCCTTTGTCATTTAATGTGTGCTGAATAAAGGCTGGCAGGGCCAGCAAGTCAGGGCTGTGGCTGCTGTGAGTGGCCCATGGACCCCTAAGGCCACTCTTTCACTGGACATCTGTGTTTGAGTGCATTTGTTCATCTGTTGCTGGGTCAGGGTCTGCGGGTTGGACCTCGACATCAACCATCCATTAAGGGACAGCCTAGCCTTGTGCCTGACACAGAAGGGGAGTAAGAAGCCCTTTGCTGAAATGCAGATGTGCCATATCCAAGAGTCTAATATGGCGAAGACAGAGATGATGTCAATTGGATGTACCATGTGTGTGTTGTAAAGGAACCTGTGTAGCATCACGGTGATCACTGTTTTGTTTTCTAGGTATTCAGAGGTTATTTAGGATCTGAGACTCTTGCTTGGGGGTCATGAGTAGCTCCTGTATTTGCAGAATGAATCCTCAGTTGGACCTTCGGTGAGTCTACTTGGGCCTCAGCTTCCCCAACTGTAAAGTGGATGGAATAATTTTATCCATCCCACTGATCATCCCTGCAAGCCTCTGGGTGGGGTCTTACCACTTGTGGTCACACTGATCCTCTAATTTGGCCCAACTGTCCTTGTTTGTTGGGAAAAACAAACAAGCATTTGTGTAAAAATACTTAGTAAAATGCAATGCATTATGTCTAGGCTGTAGTTTAAGGACACCAACCCTCATCTTCTAGAATCTTCTGTTCTCTTGGTTGCCTCCAAGATCCCTGACAATTTACCAGTCCCATTTGCAAGGGCTATCAGCATCTGGAAAGCAATTGATTGAGGTAAGCAACTTTAATTCATTAGCGTGGCTAGAGAACAGGTGCACTTTTTATAATCTCTCCACTTGGAGCTTTAATTCCCTCTTATCAACATTTTTACCCATTTCATGGTAAAAGACTTTATTTGACAGACATGACAAGTAGATTAGGGGTTGAGGGCTTCTGTCTTCTTTCTGATAATCGCTACCGCTTCTAAACAGTGGCCTGTGTCATCTTTTTCTATACTTGCCCTAAATGTAACTTTAAAAAGCAGAAGCCATTTGTAATGCCCTAGGCTCTTTTGCAAGTCTCAACTCATTGCTGGCTTCAGCCTTCTGACACTCTTTAACCAAAAGTCCGCTTATTTATTAAAGTTTTTATTCACATTCCATTCTGCCAATAACAGAAGCCCATGAGAATAGAGGCAACGTTTAGGAAAGTGTTTTGGGCATGGTATCTATTCAAGACTCTCTTGCCTCACTCAAGGAATGAAGCCCTCAGTGTTGGTACTGACCAGGGAGTGATTCAAAGGGTTTGCCAGGCTGATGCTCCCATTGTAGACTCACACCGTCTGTCCTCAGAACCCTCTCTTTTCTAGCGCTGCCTGGCGCCCTGCTCAGGGCTTCATGTGACCTTCTCTGTAGGTCCTCAGCTTGTGTTTCTTCTTCCCACACTTTATGTTTGTCCTTTCTCCTTGTTAGTGGTGCTCATCAGAGTTCCTTCTGCAGCTGCCTCAATTTTCTTACATTCCATCTTCCTTTCTTTCCTTTGGGTGACATTTTTAATAGCAGAGTCAGATTTGAGATTTTGAGAAGTTCCTAGTTATGAACCATCTTTCTTTATGCTGTGGAGTCACCCTTAGTTTGGCTAAAATTAGAAACCACACACACACACACACACACACACACACACACACTTCTCGTTATCAAAGTAAGCTACACATATTAGCATATTGTAGACCATTTGAAAAATATACAGAAGGTAGAAAATGCAAAAACAAAATCATCTAATACTTATATTATACATAATATAAATATATATAATACCCCCAGACAGCTACTCATTGGCATTGTGTTATAATTTCTGTGGATGTTATTCTGCATGTATTTTGAATTCTACATGTATATAGATAATATATAATCATACTATGCCTCATACATTTTGTTTGATATGTTACATAGCCATAAATATATATATATATATATATATATATATATATATATATATATATCAGGATCTCACTTTGTCACCCAGGATAGAGTGCAGTTGGGCAAACACATCTCACTGCAGCCTTGACCTTCCAGGCTCAAGCACTCCCACCTCAGTCTCCCAAATAGCTGGGACTACAGGTGTGCACCACCACACCCAGCTAATTTTTGTATTTTTTGTAACAACGGGGTCTCACCATGTTGCCCGGGCTAGTCTTGAACTCTTGGACTCAAGCGATCTTCCTTCCTTGGCCTCCCAAAATACTGAGATTACAGGCGTGAGCCACTGTGCCAGGCTTTCATGTTAATATATATTTTTATAAGTGCTGTATTTAATAGCTGTATCATGCACGAATACATGAAACACACAGTGCTCCTCTTACTGAACACGGCAGTTGCTCCCGGGCCTTTTTTCTTTCCCAGACAGAGTCTCACTGCAACCTCCGCCTCCTGGGTTCAAGCGATTCTCCTGCCTCAGCCTCCTGAGGACCTGGGATTACAGGTATGCACCGCTGCCCTTAGCACTTTTCCTTTTATAAATAACTCTGTTCGAGATTAGCAGGAGCACAATGCACAAGACCACCCTCATTTATGACACCAATTGCAAGTCCAGGGGGGTTCCAAAAACCATCGTGGGGTTTGATAATTCACTAGAAAGACTCACAGAACTCACTGATAGCTGTTATACTCACAGTTATGGGTTATTACAGCTAAAGGGCACAAGTTAAAATCAGCCAAGGAAAGAGATGCAATTGGCAGAGTTCAAGAAGGTTGCAGGCATGGCGTTTCCAGTTGTCCTTTACCCATGGAGTTGTGGGCAGTGCCATTTTCCCAGCATTGATGTGTAACAATACACATGGAATATTGCCAATCAGGGAAGCTCACCCGAGCCTTGGCATCCTGAGTTTTTGTGGGGCTCCATAGATGACTGCCCGTGCTGCTGATAGTTAGTCTCCAGCCCCTCCAGAGGTAAAATGAATTCTGCATGGCCCAATGTCCCCATCATAAATCACTGTTAAAGCATCCTGTGGCCAAGGCCCAGGCAAACAAAGACACTCTCATCAGGCAGGACATCCCAAGGGCTCAAAGCTCACCTTCCTGCAGCAGAGAACAAAGGCCAGACTGCTTTTTGGGTAAGGTGGATTTTTTACCACATATCCTATGACAAATATCCTTGTGCAGAAACATTTTCCATTTTGAGGTTACTTTTTAGGGTAAATTATTGGAAGTGGAATTATTGGAGCAAGGGATATAAATGTTTTAAAGATTGTTGATACATATGACCAGAATGCTTCCCAAGACTGGACGAATTTGTTTTTCATTCCTCCCCACTCCCACCCAGCAGGTATCAGAGCATCTGTTTATCACACTCTCATGTGCAATGAGCATTGCCATTTAAAAAAAATTCTGGCTGAGGTGGGAGAATCATTGAACCCAGGAGGTGGAGGTTGCAGTGAACAGAGATCGCGCCATTGCACTCTGGCCTGGGTGACAGGGCGAGGCTCTGTCTCAAAAAAAGAAAAAAAAATTCTGGCAATTTGATAGATACAAAGTGATGGTTTCCAATGATTTTCCTTTGCATTTCTGATTACAAATGAGGGCAAATACATGCCCATCTTTAAAGGTTTTCTTGTGGAGAATCTTGAACACCCATAAAAGTTGATAGACTAGTTTGATGAATTCCCACATGCCCATCATTCCAGCCCCACAACCATCAAATAACCCCTGGAAATTCTACCTCATCCATAGCTCTACCTTCTTTTCTCACTCTCATGGTGTTTTTGAAGAAAGTTGACTCTCCTGGATATATCATTTTTCTTTAATATTTCAGTATGAATTTCTAAAAGATAAGGACTCTATTAAAAATTCACAATCACAATGATCATACTCTAAAATTAACAAGAAGTCTTTAATGTCAATCATATATCCAGTTAGTGAAATTTCCAATTGTTTCATAAATAACAGGGTTTTTTACATTAAAAACAATTAGGATCCAGGCCAGATGTTGTGGCTTATGCCTGTAATCCCACCATTTTGGGAGGCCAAGGCAGGAGGATCACTTGAGGACAGGAGTTTGAGACTAGTCTAGGCAACATAGCATCTGTACAAATATAAGAAAAAAAAAAAGTCAGGTGCAGTAGACACACCTGCAGTCCTAGACACTCAGGAGGCTGAGGTAGGAGAATCACTTGAGCCCAGAAGTTTGAGGCTGCAATGAGCTCCAACTGTACCACTGCACTCCAGTTTGGAAACAGAGCAAGAACCTGTCTCTACCATGAAAATGGCCATACTGCCCAAAGTAATTTATAGATTCAATGCTATCCCCATCAAGCTACCATTAACTTTCTTCACAGAATTGGGAAAAAACCACCTTAAACTTCATATGGAAACAAAAGAGAGCCCATGTAGCCAAGACAATCCTAAGCAAAACAAAAACAAAAACAAAACAAACAAACAAAAAACAAAGCTGGAGGCATCCCTGACTTCAAACTATACTACAAAGCTGCAGTAATCAAAACAGCATGGTACTGGTACCAAAACAGAGATATAGACCAGTGGAACAGAACAGAGTCCTCAGAAGTAATACCATACATCTACAACCATCTGATCTTTGACAAACCTGACAAAAACAAGCAATGGGGAACGGATTCCCTATTTAATAAATGGTGTTGGGAAAACTGGCTAGCCATGTGCAGAAAGCTGAAACTGGATCCCTTCCGTGTGCCTTACACTAAAATTAACTCCAGATGGATTAAAGATTTAAACATAAGACGTAACATCATAAAAACCCTAGAAGAAAACCTAGGCAAGGCTCAGGACACAGGCATGGGCAAGGACTTCATGAGTAAAACACCAAAAGCAATGGCGACAAAAGCCAAAATAGACAAATGGAATCTAATTAAACTTAAGAGCTTCTGTACGGCAAAAGAAACTATCATAAGAGTGAATGGCAACCAACAGAATGGGCAAAATTTTTGCAATCTACCCATCTGACAAAGGGCTAATAACCAGAATCTACAAAGAAGTTAAACAAATTTACAAGAAAAAACAACCCCATCAAAAAGTGGGTGAAGGATATGAACAGACACTTCTCAAAATAAAACATTTATGCAGCCAACAAACATATGAAAAAAAAAAGCTCATCATCACTGGTCATTAGAGAAATGCAAATCAAAACCACATTGAGATACTATCTCATGCCAGTTAGAATAGCGATCATTAAAAAATCAGGAGATAACAGATGCTGGAGAGGATGTGGAGAAATAGGAATGCTTTTACACTGTTGGTAGAAGTGTAAATTAGTTCAACCATTGTGGAAGACAGTGTGGTGATTCCTCAAGGATCTAAAACTAGAAATACCATTTGACCCAGCAATCCCATTACTGGGTATATACCCAAAGGATTATAAATCATTCTATTATAAAGGCACATGCACACGTATGTTTATTGCGGCACTGTTTACAATAGCAAAGACTTGGAACCAACCCAAATGCCCATCAGTGATAGACTGGATAAAGAAAATGTGGCACATATACACCATGGAATACTATGCAGCCATAAAAATGATGAGTTCATGTCCTTTACAGGGACATGGATGAAGGGAGAAACCATCATTCTCAGCAAACTGACACAAGAACATGTTGAAAACCAAACACAGCATATTCTCTCTCATAAGTGGGTGTTGAACAATGAGAACACATGGACACAGGGAGATGGGGGAACTAGGGGAGGAATAGCAGGGAGTGGGGGGATTGGGGAGGGATAACATTAGGAGAAATATGTAATGTAGATGATGGGGGGATGGATACAGCAAACCACCATGGCACGTGTATACCAATATAACAAACCTGCATGATCTGCACAGGTACTGCAGAACTTAAAGTATGATAAAAATAAAAAAATAAAAATTATAAAAAAAATTATAAATAAAAAAATTAGAATCCAAATGAGGACCAGATATTGAGATTCATGGAGATTCACAGATATGTCTTTTAATGTAATATATATCCTTTAATTCTTTAATCTATGGATTCTCTCTCTGTCTCTGTCTCTCCAGCTGCTTTCTCTAAGACATGACTTAATGTTCACTACTGTACCTCTGGTGACTAAAACAGTGGGTGTGGCAGACAGACTTTAAGATGTCCCATGATTTCTTCCACTTGGTGTCTTGCTGTCTACAGCTTTGTGTAATCCCCTCCCATTAGCTGTGACTTGCTTCTAGCCAATAGGATGTGGCAAAGGTGAAGAGATGTCATGCCTGTGATTATGTTATAGAAGAGTCTGTCTTGTTAGCACTCTCTCCCTCTCCCTGTTGCTGGCTTTGAAGGAACAAGCTTCCATGAAATAAATGGCCACATTGGAGAAGCCCATGTGGCAAGGAACTGTCAGCAGTCTCTAAGACTGAGGGTAGATAGACTCCAGCAAGAAACTGAAACCCTCAGTCTGACAGCCACAGGTAAATAAATTCTGCCAACAACCTGAAGAAACTTGGAGCAGATCTTTCCTCAGCTGAGCCTCTGATGAGACTGCAGCCCCAGCTGACACCTGGATGGCAGCTGGTGAAACCCTTCAGCAGAGAAACCAGCCAAGCCCTGTGTAAACTTTTGACCTACAGAAACTATAGATAATGAGTGCATGTTATTTAGAACTGCTAAGTTTGTGGTAGTTGGTTAAGCAGCATAGAAAATGAATACAGTAGACATTCACTAAATTATATTTAATTGAATGACTGATATGGTTTGGCTGTGTCCCCATCCAAATCTCACCTTGAATTGTGTTAAAGTGGAGCCAGGTGGAGATAATTGAATCTTGGGGGTGGTTTTCCCCATACTGGTCTCGTGGTAGACTTATCTCAACTAAGTCTCACGAGATCTGTTGGTTAAATAAATGGGTGCTCACCTGCACAAGCTCTCTTGACTGCTGCCATGTAAGACATGCCTTTGCTTCTCCACTGTTTTCTGCCATGCTTGTGAGGCCTCCCCAGCCACGTGGAACTGTGAGTCCATTAAACTTCTTTTTCTTTATAAATTACCCAGTCTAGGGTATGTCTTTAGTGGCAGTGTAAAAACGGACTGATACAATGAAGGCTAGTTAAGATCTGATCAGACATTGTGCTTTCAACTGAATGGGTCTTCCAGCCATTGACCAGATGGTCGAACTTCACTATCCATTGCCTCTGAAGTGGTTTTGTGACCCACGTCAGCACTGATTGAGTTGGTCAGGCCCTCCTTCCAGCCAGGCTGATTGTGGCATTCTCCCAAGATTGCTTCACTCCCTCTCATCTTCCCCCATGATCTCCTTGCAGCCTGCCCACACTACCCTTAGGGTGAATTTCTGGAGAGGCAAGCATCTTCATGTGAGACCTGCCAAGGGTGTATAACCTTCTCAACAGACCCTGCAGTTTCTCCTCCAGTGTGGACAACACTGAGCATGTGATCTTTGGGTATCTATCTGTGCTTTCTTTTTTTTTTTTTTTTTTTTAGAAAGAAAGAAAAAGAGAGAAAAGAAAGAAACAGTGAAAGAAAGAAAGAAAAAGAATGTAAGAGAGAAAGAAAGAAGAAGAGAAAGAGGGAGAGAGAACGGGATTCTTGTTCTATTGCCCAGGTTAGAATGCAGTCTAAAAATGGGTATTAAAAACCTCTTTTATGCCAATAATTGTGCTTAACAATGGAGACAGGAAGGAATAAGGGATGAAAATAACAA
>CAUYLG010035194.1:0-12861 GCA_963573385.1 Cacajao melanocephalus
ACATAGGGAGGGGAGCACTACACACTGGGGTCTGCTGTGGGGGAAATAGGGGAGGGACAGTGGGAGGTGGGAGGTGGGGAGTTGGGGAGAGACAGCATGGGGAGAAATGCCAGATATAGGTGAAGGAGAGGAAGACAGCAAATCACACTGCCACGTGTATACCTATGCAACAATCTTGCATGTTCTTCACATGTACCCCAAAACCTAAAATGCAATAAGAAATAAAAAAAAATTTATGAAAATCAAATTAAGTTTCTAAAACACTGTGCAAAGCTTTTGTTATTTCAGCTGGGGATATTTCTGGATAGGGAAATACTGATATGAAAGACTTTTCTGCTGGTTTTAATGGCAACCTTATTATTTAATTTTAATAGCAAGCGTATAATTTCTTTAAATGTGTTCTCACTTAACTGTGCTTCATGGGGCGTATGTAAAAATTTTTCCTGGGGATGAAAATCATTGTACTACAGTGAAGAGATCAAGAGAAAAAAATGTGATGGAAAATACTTTGACAAGGTTTCTGCTACACTGTGCAATCACATCAATTTATATGTTTGGTTTGGTGACAAGTTGCTTGCATTTAAAATTGGTAGCTGGCTGGGCATGGTGACTCACATCTCTTAATCCCAGCACTTTTGGAGGCCAAGGCAGGAGGATCACTTGAGGTCAGGAATTTGAGACCAGCTTAGCAATACAGTGAGACTCCATCTCTACAAAATAAAAAAAATAAAAAATTAGCTAGGCATGGTGCTGTATGCATGTACCGTCAGCTATTCTCAAGGCTGAGACAGGAACATCACCTAAGCTCCAGAGCTTGAGGCTACAATGAGCCATGATATCACCACTGTACCCTAGCCTGGGCAACAGAGAGAGAACCTGTCTCTAAAAAAATAAGTAGCTAATATGCAGTGTCTGTGTTTTCTCAGGGTGTGAACAATCATTATTTAATTGCACTTCATGAGGATAACCACATTTCCCCTATTTCCAAAACATGTGGGCCAGAACCAAAGTGAAATATTGAGCTCTTTATAGATGTCATAAGATTGACTTCTTTGAAGGTTGCATTTGTCATTGACCTTGAGACTGAGAAGTGCCCTCACGTGTATGTGGGAAAATTTAGTTGTTAACCAGATTTTCCCATTCTGCTTCAGTTCTTACTACCTGACTGGAATTGGTTGTAACTGCTCTAAATCTTTCTCAGTCTTTTAATTTCCATAGGAGCTTCTTCCAAGAGAAGCAAATATATAGCAATCTTCTAATTTGTGTCTTCCCTTGAGATAAACTGAAAAATTATGACATATTCTCATGTCACACACACAAGACTTTCTTAGTAAGCTATGTGTTGAAATACTCAACAACAATACTCCAAACAAATTTACATACAGACAAAAGAAACATAGTTATGAAAGATGCTGAAGCTTTATCCAAGGTAACCTAAAACCAAGACAGGAGATCAGTTGCTTCTGTTTCTGGATATGTCAGATAAAACAATAAGTCAAAGTTGTGGGGGAGTTGGGGCTGTTTTTGTTGTGTTTTATTTTAGAAATGTATTGGCTATCTTAGTAGATCTATAGTCAACAGAATGGGAAATACACTCTTTTTGTTTTTGTAAACATTGAAACTGAACAAACAATTTGGTCTACCCATTAAGTTAGCCTCAATTTGGGCTGGGCTTTAACCAATATAAATGAATTTTTTCAAACTTTTCAACTCCCTCTTTCACATCATTTAGATGTTTGATTTCATGTCTATAAATAGAAGAAAGAAAGCACACCATGGCTTTTTCTAGGAAATTGATACAGGAAAAATTCCACAAAGAAGTCAATTTTAAAATTCTGATCATCCCCTGGACCTAATGGGATCTTCCAACTAAGAAGAAATATCTTTCTCCCATTTCATTCCTTAAAAAAATCTCAACTTGAGAGTACACAGTACTTTTTCTGCAGGTTCTATGGGCCTTAAGCAATGAGGTCATTTATTTAAACCGATTATTTTTGTTAAACATATAGGAGTGCTGTATGTGTAATTGCTGGATTTACTATTCATTAAGCACTGAGACTGAAATTATATACCCTGTACTGAACACAAAGAAATACATTGTCTCAGTTTCATTCTGGAGACAAAATAGACAATATGAAAAACTGAACACCCATAAAACTCTTCATCCTCCATCAAGCATTGTATTGAGCACAATTAACATACCTGATACTTATAGATGGGTTTGCTTATTGCCATAAATTCCAAATAGAGGGTCTATATCACCATAGTTGTTCAAGGCAGTAGAGTTAAACATTACACTTCAAAAATACTTTTAAAAGTTAACTGGGGAGTTGGTGTGATTTTTTTTCACCAAAATATAAAAGTTAAGTGAAAAAATAAACAAAAATGAACACAAAAATATTTTTTAAAATTTAAACCGCTAAAACAATAGCAACATAGAGAGAGTTGGAATCATAAAATTGTTTTTTACTGAGCAAGGTCTCACTCTGTTGCTGAGGCCTTGGCTCACTGCAACTTCCATCTCCTGCACTCAAGCTATCCTCCTACCTCAACCTCCCAAGTAGCTGGAACTATAGGCACATGCCACCATACCAGGTTTGTGTGTGTGTGAGTGTGTGTGTGTGTGTGTGTGTGTGTGTGTGTGTGTGTGTGTGTGTGTGTTTTGTAGAGATGGGGCTTTACCATGTTGCGTCAGCTAGTCTCAAATTCCAGGCATCAAGTGATCTACCCATCTTACCCTACCAAAGTGCTGAGATTACAGACATGTGCCACCATGCTTGGCCTGGAGTTATAATTTTAAAGTGAGCAGTTGCCCTGGAATCTCTACCTAAAGAACTCGAAACTCTCTACCTCTTGAAGAGGTTTGTAATCATAAAACTTTAAAACTGAAAGATAAACATTTTAGTTACACTGAAATGTTATCTAAACTCTCCGCCTCCTGCTCTGTAGCAGGAGGATGCAGAGAAATTGTTTCAGAGTCTAAGGATGAAGAGTGCAGGAGAATGTAAAGCAAACCTGGTTCATTCAAATAAACAGTACTTGATTGATCACAATCAATCTTTGAAGCAAAGAATTAGTGGTGACCCCAGCACTACAGCATGATATTCACCTTGGAGAGAATCACATGGTCATGACTAAGCTGTGGCCAGAGTCATTTCGTAACATAACTGCTAATTATTCATACAAAGGCAGAATAAGAGAGAACAAGTCTAGTCAAAATTCATTGCTTTTTCTGGAGGTGTTTGTTGCAATACATGCAGGTAATAGGTTTCCTCCTCTGAGGCCCAAAGAATCAAATCCTAGCCACATAAACTCTCTTTGCTATCATCCTTACTGGTAGGAAACAATATGGAGTGCAGTCTCTCTCTACATTCCTTCATATCACCTGCTCAGAAATCCACAGGGTTGCAAAGGACAGGAATTATGGTTATTATTAAGAATTTAGTAGTCAGCCATTGTTTGCAGAAGTTCCACAACAGGTACACCTGAATTAGGCCCAAAATCAAGGTTTTCTGATTCTAAGCCTAATTCCTTTTTTTTCTTCCTTTCATTCATTCAATTTCTTCCTTTCTTTTTCCTTTCTTTCTACTTTTTCTACCATCTTCCTCCCTCCTTCCCTCACTCCCTCCCTTCCTTCTTCCCTCCCTCCTTCCTTCCTTCCTTCCTTCCTTTCTTCCTGTCTCTCTCTCCCTTTCTTTGCTCTCTTTCTCTTTCTTTCTTTCTGATGGGGACTTGCTCTGTCACTCAGATTAGAGTCCAGTGGGACAATCATAACTCAAGGCACCCTTGACTTTCTGAACTCAAGCCCTCCTCCCACCTCAGCCTCCCTAGTAAGTGGGACTACAGGTGCTCACCACCACACCTGACTAATTTATTTTGAATTTTTTTATTTTTTGATAGGGACATGGAGTCTACCTATGTTGCCCAGGATGGTGGCAAACTCCTTAGTCAAGTGTTCCTTCCACTTCAGCCTTTCAAAGTGCTGGGATTATAAGCACGAGTCCTGCACCCCACTAAGCCCAATTTGTATTTAAGATATGTTTCTTTGAGTGTAGTAAAACTCTTAAGATATGTTACTTAAGGAAATCTGTCTGTTGCAGTTTCCATGTATTGGGTTAGTGTTAAAGAATCATAGCCAAAATGATTCTTACCCTTTATGGTAGGACTTGGAAAACTATGGTCCCTGGGTCAAATTCACCGATAACCTGCATTCATATGGACTGCAAACTATGAATGGAGTTTTCATTTTACATGTTGAAAACAAATAAGAATATTTCTTCGAACATGAATGTTATACGAAATTCACATTCCAGCATACATCCATTAAAACACAGTCATGCCCAATCTTTTACGTAGTGTCTGTGACTATTTTATAAAACTCTGTGCTCTCAGAAGAAAATCAAAGATTCTAAAGACTGGAACTTCTAATATTTAATCTAAAGACTCA
Organism: Cacajao melanocephalus; assembly: GCA_963573385.1. Taxonomy (NCBI): domain Eukaryota; kingdom Metazoa; phylum Chordata; class Mammalia; order Primates; family Pitheciidae; genus Cacajao; species Cacajao melanocephalus. Next base: position 4,448 of record CAUYLG010035194.1, read on the forward strand.
ATCACCTTTCGTCCATGGCCCACACCTTCCATAGTTTTGTCAGAATGCCCTGTAGGAGGTCTGAAGTCATTGGGGTAGGGTTTGCAAATGGAAACCTGACAGGTGCTTACCATTTGTAGAAAGATGAAGCCATGGGGCAGGTTCATCCCTATCCCCAAATGAGGACTGAACACAGGGTGGATGTCCTCTGGAGTCCCCAGGGATAGTGATGAGAAACCAAAGAAGTATATGAGGAGGGCCCTTCATCCTTCCAAATGTACCTATTGAAAGGAGACTTCCAACTACAGGAAGATTTAGGAACACATTGTGGCTGACACCTGGGCTACTTTCTGTAGTTACAAGAGACAGAGTGCTTTAGGTACATGAATTACATGATTCCATTTATCACCCAGCAACCTTTCAATTATTAACATTAATTTGACCTATTATCTTTGCTACTAAATATTTAGAATATCTTTCCCTCAATAACTATCTAAAACTATGTTAGGATACAGGAGAAAAAGAGGAAAATAAATATGTTGACAAAAAGTGCCAAACAGATCGTGATCATAAAATAACTGAATGAATATTGTTTTCTTTTAATCACTCCACACTTTAATGTGCTGAGGTTAGTACTTTACTACATCTAATTGAATTTTCCTAGTTCCTTTTATTATGAGACTAGGTTATGTGTTGATTTTAGGTAAAGGGTTGATTTTAATGCAATTATTACATTGTTAGACAAAATTGTATCATTAATGAATTGCAGTAGTAGTGTTTATCAAGGCTACTTTTCTAGACTTTTTCACCATTATTGCTGAATTCCACCAGGTATATCAATAATCATAGCTGCTGTACTTACACAGTCAGTCAATTCGTGTTTTTAAATTATAAACCACTGTTTAAAAGCTATCTTGTAGCCACAATTGTAAGAAAATAGAGTCTAAAATTGACTTTATTTTACATAATCATCAGTTAAATCACTTGGGAAGATTTTTTAAAAGAGCACTAACAATAAATCTATGCATAAGTCACATCTTTATATTCACATTATTTACCATCTTTCTGCTAAAGCAAATAAAAGCACTTTTCTTTCCAGAAATGTAATTAGCCCTATTATTCTAGCAAAGACATTCTAATATCCATCTTCATCCTAGAATAGTTTTTAAAAACCTGCACCTGAAATTTCAATGTCAACATAAAAATAGTAATTAATGATTTCACTGTTTTTACCTTGCTGTGTGACATCTTTTCATCCTTCATCACCTGCCTATATGCTTTAGGAAATTCATAAATGAATATATTTTCAAGTGTCTTATGGTTGCTGTATGCTATTAGGCAATGCTTGAATAGCACCCAAAATATTTATAAGATGAAATTTTTCTTGCAAATGGAATGTTATAAATGTAAACATGTTAGCAACACAGCCATGAATGGCAAGTGCTTCCATCACAGAAGAAAACAAACACATATTGCAGATAATAACAAATATGCATTTATATGTTCATGTATGATTTCAATGGCCAGGTGCCAGGGAACCAGAGTCAAAGATAACCACATGCAACATGTTCAAATTTCAAAAACTCGATTTGACCCTTGAAAAATCAGAATTTTTCTGATTTTTCTGCAAGCACAGTAATCATTGATAATAGTCAAAATTAGTCTAAGTAATCAGTGGATTTAACAATTTCCAGCAGGCTTCTTCTTAAATCAAGAACGTAGCCATTCCCTTATGTTTTCAAATAATAGTTTTAAAGCATTTTTATTGTCATTTGTTTTTTAGATTTGTGTGTTTCCAACTTCCTCTTCTAGTCAATGCATTCTGCATGTTTTAATTTTATTTATTTATTTATTTATTTATTTATATTTTTAAATTTTAGATTTGGAGGTGCACATACAGGGGTATTACATGGTTTTATTTCATGATGCTGAGATTTGGGCTTCAGCTGAAGCTGTCACCCAAATAGTGAATGTAATACCCATTAAATAGCTTTTCTACCCTTCCCTGCTTACCCCTTCTGGACTCCACAGTGTCTATATTTCTCATCTTGATGTCCACATGTATCCAATATTTAGCTCCCTTTATAAGTGAGAACATGAGGTCTTTCATTTTATGTTTCTCTATTAATTCACTTAGGGTAATAGCTTCCAACTGCATCTATGTTGCTGCAAAAGACATCATATCATTCTTTTTTATGGCTGTATAGTATTCTATGGTATATACACAGCACATTTTATTTTTTTCAGTCTATTGTTGATAGGCACCTAGATTGATTTCATGTCTTTGCTATTGTTAATAGTACTCATTCTCCATGTTTTTATATGTGGCTATGGCCTTGTTAGATATTTAAATTCCACTTGTGCAATATTCCTTTATTGCTGGTGTATAATTGCACAATAGACAGAGAATATTGGCTATGAATTTGACTTTGAAATTTTTGAGATTTTATATGTAGCACAGGTTAATCTTTCAAAATAATTTAGATGCTTGAAAAATAACACATGGTTTTTTGTGACACATATTGACATATCAATCAAATGAGGTTTGTTAATTACTACATTATGAGTTTTATCCTTTCTCTCTTTTTTTTGGTGGGGGAGGGTTCTGCTTTCTTTATCAACTCTTGACAAAGATACATTCAATTCTTCCACTACAGATGTGGTTTGAAAATATCTTCTAGCAATTTTGTTTTTCATGTTTGTGTGACACATATGTGTTCACATACACAGACACACAAACACATGCACATACACACATACACATACACACACACACAAACATATGTTTACAAAGATTGTCTTCTGCTCATACCTGTCATTCCAGCACTTTGGGAGACCAAGGCAGGTGGATCATGAGGTCAGGAGTTTGAGATCACATGACCAACAAAGTGAAACTTCATTTATAATAAAAATACAAAAATTAGCTGGCTGTGGTGATACTTGCCTGTAGTCCCAGCTACTTGGGAGGCTGAGGCAGGAAAATAGCTTGAAGAACCCAGTGAGCTGAGATTGTGTTGCAGTGAGCTGAGATTGTGCCACCGGGTAACAGAGTGAGACTCCATCTCAAAAAAAAAAAAAAAAAAAAAAAAAAAACTCTCTTCTTAGTCTGTATATAAGGTTTTTTAATTATTATACATATGTGATGGCATGTTTTTCTTATGATGTAAAATTCCTAAACTTCTGTTACTTATTTTATCTTTAATTCCATTGGAATCAACTTATTTTTGGTTATTGCTTTTATTGTATGCAAGTTTTATAACCATTATTTTCATTTTTTTTCAGATGTACAGGGCTGAATTACCAATTTATTTACTTTTCATTCAATCTGAGTGTCTGTGCCATTTTAATAGGAAAGTTTATCCTTTTATGGCTAGTGTGATAATAGATAAAAGGGCATATTTCTACTATCTCAATTGAATTTCCATTTTCACCCCCTGACCTTTAGCTGACTTATTTTTTTCCGTCTCTTTTTCTGGCCTCTGGGGATGTTATTCATTGTTGTCTAGTTTCCTTACTGTTTTCACTTGCTCTTTAAAATATTCAGATTTTCTAACTTTTTAATAAACTTCATAGCTTTTACTGTCTTTCTGCACAAGACAATTGTGTTAATGTACCCAACCTTGTCAAGGACCTTCACTACATCTCATCCTTTATTGACTTTAATATTTCTATTCCAGCTTAGTTTTTGGTATAACAGTTTAACATTGTATTAACATTAAATTTATAATAAACAATAATTCATAGATTTAACAACATGGCTTATTGTGGCCCTTATTTATTTTGCACATTGAAGCACAGAACTGGCTAATATTCCATTTTATTTATATTTATGGTAAAGCATATAAAGATCTGGATGAAACATTTTTGAAGTCACTTATGCCTGAAAAATATCATTCTCTCTTTTATGAACAGTTTCCAATGATAATTTTGTTTAGAATCTATATCCTCAGATCTTGTGCATAAGCATTTCAAATATATTGTGATAGAAAATACATTTCTACTGTGATGCCAATTGTCCCTATAGATGTGTCTAGACATGTGTGCCATCCCCTCCCACAGAGTATGGTAAGATTCGTGTCTTGCTTCTACTTATGCAGAATGTAGAGAAGGTGAAAAAAATGTGTGATGTAAGTAATGACCCCAAATTAGTTGATTTGAAGGAAAGCCAATGGGTGATTATCTTGAGCAGGTCTAACTTCATCAGATGGAAATGTTTTCCTTGTGGGCTCAAAGCAGCCATAATGGAGAAGCCCACATGTCCTCTTTAAAGTGAACCCCAATTCCTCTCATGTTCTGATATTGACACCCTTGTATATGATGGTACACTCCTTGGGTGTGTCCAAGATCCTAGGATGTGACTTCTGTGTTTGGTTTACTTTATGCTACATAAAACTCAATCTTGCCAGCAGACTCTTGCTAGACTCCTCTTGCTGACTTTGAAGAAGTCAGTCATGAAGGTGAGAGGCCCAATTGTCAAGCTACTGAGAATGACCTAGGGTGGAGGACTGGTTTTCCTACTTATCTCTGACTCAATTTGCTCATTTGTTAATTAAAGCAATTAATAGTCCCTCTATATTAAGGGCGAAGAGCTTTAATAAATTAACATTTATCCATGTGATGACTATTACTAGAGCAAGTGACTTGGAGTATATATACAAAAAAATACCAAAAATTATTACTATTGTACTTCTTCTTCAAAGAACACACCATGCTGAGAGATTAATGTTGCTTAGTTAGTATTTTCTTCTGCCCCTGAGACCAGTGTGGAGTAGAACTTAGAATAGTTACTGTAAGAACATTTGCTTTCAGAACATCTTACCTTGTGTTGATTGTGTGGCAGGTTTAAATATTAGATTCTTTTTCTACTGAGATCTTTCTAATTATGTGCTATTTACACTTACACCCAAAACCTCAGCAATTTATAGATATTTGAAGTTAATAAATTGATTTTTTAAATCTCCATCTTTTATATGACAATACAAAAAAGCTTTTAATAAATAGATTGTGGCTTTTATATGCACTAACAGAAGATCCCCTGCTGGAATATCTAGGAAGATATCATCTAGGCCTAGAATTAATATCATTTACAAGAACATGGCTTTAGAATTGCTGGTCATCAGATGCTCATGGATACTTTTGCTGTGACTCCTAATCCAAAGGCTGAAATAGATAAATAGATTGGTGTCCTGCACTTACACAACATTCGGCATCACGATTTCAAAAAGGACTCCAATATGCTTCATGGTTCTAATAAATATTATTAGCATTTTATTATTCATTAGCATTTTTATTGATGTCCATGTTAGTTAATTTGAAAAAGGAAATCTCAGTTTTTCTTATAGTTGTTCAAACTAAATGGATCAAACAAGAAAACTAATATATACAGCCAAAAGTTAGATGACTAATACATAACAGGACTATTTAAATTTTCACTATTCATGCTTGATTTATTAATTCTCTCAAACTACTTTCCTTGACTGAGAGTTTTTTAAAAATTAATAAATCATCCCATTGCTATAAATGATAAATTATCAAAAAATTACATTTGCTAAAAATTTGGGAACAGATTGTATTCATTTACTACTGTTTTGCAATAAATTACACTTCAAACATAGAACCCTAAAACAACATATACTTATTATCTCATAGTTACTGTAAATCAGATGTGTAGGTATGGCTGAGCTGGATTCTATGCTCATGTTCTGAAAAGGCTGCAATCAAGGGGGTAGCTAGGCTATTTGTAACCTAGATGTTCAGATGTGGAAGGATCTATTTTCAAACTCATTTGATAGAATTTATTTCCTTGCAACTGTATTTCCAGAGGACTCCTAGTTTTGCTACTTCCTGATTAGGGGCCACAGCTGGGTCAGAGAAGTTACTCACACTCCCTATAAGCCACCCACTCTTCCTTGCTACTAGAGTTTCTCCAACATGGCCTTATTTCACCCGACCTTCAAAGAACATCCCTCAACTCTGCGAGAGATCATTCGTTTTCAGGTCTTTCTTCTGTTTAAACCAGACTCACTCAGGATAATCTCCATAGCAGACAACTCAAAATCAAGTGTTTTGGGATGTAAATTACATCTAAAAAAAGTCCTTCAGCTTTGTCATGTTTTTCACTAGAAGACAGTCACCATTCCTGCCTATATGGAAGGGGAAGAACTTGTATAATGAATCACTGAACCATAGGGACTCCCCTAACACGTGTCCACCACAGACCATGTGAAAAATAAACAAGAAGAAGTCTATAATAGTAGGACATTAGTAGTAAGAAAAAAAAATACCTGATAATTAAACACAAACACACACACACACACACACACACGAAGACTCAATGACCTGGTACTGAAATTTGAATCTTAGTCTTAGTCTTAGTTTTCCCATTAATTTTGTACCTTTAGGCAAGCTAGTTGTACTCTCTGAGCCTTAGTATTACTTCTACACTGAGTCCTTGGTCCACAGAAACATGTATACTCCCACTCTTCTCTAACTATGATCCTTTGCTTCTGTAGCATATTCGTTGGTTATTTTATTTTTTATTTTATTTTATTTCATTTCATTTCACTTATTTTATTTTATTTTATATTTTATTTTATTTTCTATTTTATTTTATTATTTTATTTTATTTTATTTTTTATTTATTTTATTTTATTTTATTTATTTAATTTTATTTATTTTATTATTTTATTTTACTTTATTTTATTTTATTTTTTGAGACAGAGTTTCACTCTGCTGACCAGGCTAGAGTGCAGTTGTGTCATCATGGCTTACTACAACCTCCACCTCCTGAGTTCAAGTGATTTTACTGCCTCAGCTTCTCAAGTAGCTGGTACTAGAGGCGTGCACCACCATGCCCAGATAATGTTTATTTTTATTTCTTATTAGAGACAGGGTTTCACCATGTTGGCAAAGCTGATCTTGAACTCCTGACTTCATGATGCACGCTCCTTGGATTCCCAAAATGCTGGAATTACAGGCGTGACTGTACCTGGCCAATTCTAGCTTTTGACCTAATATATGTATGTGGAATAGATTAGGAGTTAACTTTAAAAAGGAGAAAGAAAAGAAAAAAAACATAAACCATGCTGTTTTGTCCCTAGCTCTTTCTCTTAGGCTCCTAATATCATTTGCTCTACAAATCAGATTATATTTGAAACTATTCATATTCAGCTATTCTGACGTATTCATATTTCTTCTATCCTGAAAAATATCCAAAAAGAGATACATACATCGCTAGACACAGGCAGACATTCCTTGCAAGTAGAAAGATATACCAATTTCTTGGGAAGCTTATATTTTCACCAAAACTGAGCTTTCATTATTTTTTTGAAGATTCATAGCTAGAAAGGAGAAAAGGGGACAATTTGAATGCTGCAAATATACAATTTTTGAAAATGGAATGGTTTATTAATTTTTTTCTTCTTTTTTTAATCATGCTTTAAGTTTTGGGGTACATGAGCAGGATTGTTACATCGGTAAATACATGCCATGGTGGTTTGCTGCATCCACCACCTCATCACCTACATTAGGTATTTCTTCTAATGTTATCCCTCCATAATCTCCTCACCCCCGATATCCCTCCCCTATCCCCCTCCCCCCAAACAGGTCCCGGGGTGTGATGTTCTTTTCCCTATGTTCATATGGTCTCATTGTTCAACACCCACGTATGAGTGAGTACATGCAGCATTTGGTTTTTGGTTCTGTGTCAGTTTGCTGAGAATGATGGCTTCCAGCTTCATCCATATCCCTGCAAAGGACATGAGTTCATCCTTTTTATGGCTGCATAGTATTCCATGGTGTCTACATGCCAAATTTTCTTTATCCAAGCTATCATTGATTAACATTTGTTTTGGTTCCAGGGCTATTATAAACAGTGCTGCAATGAACACAGGTATGCATGTGTTTTTATAATAGAATAATTTATAATCCTTTGTATATATACTCGGTAACAGATGGCTGGGTCAAAAGGTATTTATATCTCTAGATCCTTGAAGAATTGCCAGTCTGTTTCCACAATGTTTGAACTAGTTTAAAATTACACCAACAGTGTAAAAGCATTCCTATTTCTCAACATTCTGCCCAGCATCTGTTGTCTCAAGATTTTTAATAATCGCCAGTCTCACTCGCATGTGATGGTATCTCAATGTGGCTTTGATTTGCATTTCTCTAATGAGCAGTGATGATGAGCATTGTTTGTTTGTTTGTTTCTTTGTTTTTTAAAGAAAGAAAAAGAGAGAAAAGAAGCAAGAAGGAAAGAGTGAAAGAAAGAAAAAAAAAGAATGAAAGAAAGAAAGAGGAATAGAAAGAGGGAGAGAGAACGGGATTCTTGTTCTATTGCCCAGGCTAGAATGCTGTCTAAAAATGGGTATTAAAAACCTCTTTTATGCCAATAATTGTGCTTAACAATGGAGACAGGAAGGAATAAGGGATGAAAA
>CAUYLG010035195.1:0-23533 GCA_963573385.1 Cacajao melanocephalus
AAAGGACATAAACTCATCCTTTTATGGCTGCATAGTATTCCATGGTGTATATGTGCCACATTTTCTTTATCCAGTCTATCTTTGATGGGCATTAGGGTTGGTTCCAAGTCTTTGCTATTGTGAACAGTGCCACAATAAACATATGTGTGCATGTGTCTTTATAGTTGAATATTTTATAATCCTTTGGGTATATACCCAGTAATGGGATTGCTGGGTGAAATGGTATTTCTAGTTCTATATCCTTGAGGAATCACCACACTGTCTTTCACAGTGGTTGAACTGATTTACACTCCCACCAATAGTGTAAAAGCGTTCCTATTTCTCCACATCCTCTCCAGCATCTGTAGTCTCCTGATTTTTTAATGATTGCCATTTTAATGGGTGTGAGATGGTATATCAATGTGGTTTTGATATGCATTTCTCTAATGACCAGTCATGATGAGCATTTTTTCATGTTTGTTGGCTGCATAAATGTCTTCTTTTGAGAAGTGTCTGTTCATATCCTTTGCCCACTTTTTGATGGGGTTGTTTGTTTTGTTCTTGTAAATTTGTGTTTCTTTGTAGATTCTGGTTATTAGCCCTTTGTCAGATGGGTAGATTGCAAAAATTTTTTCCCATTCTGTTGGTTGCTGGTTCCCTCTGTTGATAGTTTCTTTTGCTTTGCAGAAGCTCTTCAGTTTAATTAGATCCCATTTGTTTATTTTGGCTTTTGTTGTCATTGTTTTTGGTGTTTTAGTCATGAAGTCCTTGCCTATGCCTATGTCCTGAATGGTATTGCCTAGGTTTTCTTCTAGGGTTTTTATGGTGGGTAGGTCTTATGTTTAAATCTTTAATCCATCTGGAGTTAGTTTTTGTATAAAGTGTACAGAAGGGATCCAGTTTCAGCTTTCTGCATATGGCTAGCCCATTTTCCCAACACCATTTATTAAACAGGGAATCCTTTCCCCATTGCTTGTTTTTGTCAGGTTTGTCAAAGACCAGATGGTTGTATATGTTTGGTGTTACTTCTGAGGCCTCTGTTTTGTTCCATTGGTCTATATCTCTGTTTTGGTATCAGTACCATGCTGTTTTGATTACTATAGCCTTGCAGTATAGTTTGAAGTCAGGTAGCATGATGCCTCCAGCTTTGTTCTTCTTGCTTAGGATTGTATTGGTTATGTTGGCTCTCCTTTGGTTCCATATGAAATTTAAGGTGGTTTTTAGCAATTCTGTGAAGAAAGTCATTGGTAGCTTGATGGGGATAGCATTGAATCTATAAATTACTTTGGGCAGTATGGCCGTTTTCATGATATTAATTCTTCCTAACTATGAGCATGGAATGTTTTTCCATCTGTTTGTGTCCTCTTATTTCCTTGAGCAGCGGTTTGTAGTTCTCCTTGAAGAGGTCCTTTACATCCCTTGTTAGTTGTATTCCTATGTATTTTATTCTCTTTATAGCAATTGTGAATGGAAGTTCACTCATGATGTAGCTCTCTGTTTGTTTGTTATTAGTGTATAGGAATGCATGTGATTTTTGCACGTTGATTTCGTATCCTGAGACTTAGCTGAAGTTGCTTATTAGCTTAAGGAGATTTGGGGCTGAGATGATGGGGTCTTCTAAATATGCAATCATGTAGTCTGCAGATAGAGAAAATCTGAGTACCTCTCTTCCTATTTGAATATGATTTATTTCTTTCTCTTGCCTGATTGCCCTGGCCAGAACTTCCAATACTATATTGAATACGAGTGGTGAGAGAGGGCATCCTTGTCTTGTGCCAGTTTCAAAGGGAATTCTTCCAGTTTTTGCCCATTCAGTATGATATTGGCTGTAGGTTTGTCATAAATTGCTTTTATTATTTTGAGATATGTTCCATTGATACCTAGTTTATTGAGAGTTTTTAGAATAAAGAGCTGTTGAATTTTGTCAAAGGCCTTCTCTGCACCTATCGAGAGAATCATGTGGTTTGGTCTTTGGTTCTGTTTATGTGATGGATTACATTCATAGATTTCTGTATGTTGAACCAGCTTTGCATCCCAGGATGAAGCCGACTTGATCATGATGGATAAGCTTTTTGATGTGCTGTTGGATTTGGTTTGCCAGTATTTTATTGAAGATTTTTTCATCAATGTTCATCTGGATATTGGCCTGAAATATTTTTTTAGTTGTGTCTCTGCCAGGTTTTGGTATCAGGATGATGTTGGTCTCATAAAATGAGTTAGGGAGGAGTCCCTCTTTTTGTATTGTTTGGAGTAATTTCAGAAGGAATAGTACCAGCTTCTCTTTGTATATCTGGTAGAATTCGGCTGTGAACATGTCTGGTCCTGGACTTTTTGGTTGGTAGACTATTAATTGCTTCCTGGACTTAGAACTTGTTATTGGTCTATTCAGGGATTCAACGTCTTCCTGGTTTAGTCTTGGGAGGGTGTAAGTGTCCAAGAATTTATCCATTTCTTTTTGATTTGCTTGTTTATGTGCATAGAGATACTTATAATAATCTCTGATGGTAGTTTGTATTTCTGTGGAATCGGTGGTGATATCCCCTTTATCATTTTTTATTGCATCTATTCGATTCTTCTCTCTCTTCTTGTTTATTAGTCTGGCTAACAGTCTATCTATTTTGTTGATCTTTTCAAAAAACCAGCTCCTGGATTTATTGATTTTTTTAAAGGGTTTATTGTGTCTCTAACTCCTTCAGTTCTGCTCTTATCTTAGTTAATTCCTGTCTTCTGCTAACTTTTGAGTTTGTTTGATCTTGCTCCTTTAGTTTATTTAATCATGACATTAGGGTGTCAATTTTAGATATTTCCTCACTTCTCCTGTGGGATTTAGTGCTATAAATTTCCCTCTAGATACTGCTTTAAGTCTGTCCCAGAGATTCTGGTACATTGTGTCTTTGTTCTCATTGGTTTCAAAGAACATCTTTATTTCTGCCTTCATTTCATTATTTATCCAGTAGTCATTCAGGATCAGGTTGTTCAGTTTCCATGTAGTTGTGTGGTTTTGAGTGAGTTTCTTAATCCTGAGTTTTAACTTGATTGCACTGTGGTCTGAGAGACTGTTTGTTATGATTTTTGTTCTTTTGCATTTGCTGAGGAGTGATTTGCTTCCAATTATGTGGTCAATTTTAGAGTAAGTGCAATGTGGTGCTGAGAAGAATGTACATTCTGTGGATTTGGGGTGGAGATTTTTGTAGATGTCTATTAGGTCCACATGGTCCAGATCTGCATTCAAGTCCTGGATTTCCTTGTTAATTTTCTGTCTTGTTGATCTAACATTTAAAGTGGAGTGTTAAAGTGTCCCACTAAGTCTAAGTTGCTTTGTAGGTCATGAAGAACTTGCTTTATGTATCTGGGTAATCTTGTATTAGGTATATATATTTAGGGTAGTTAGCACTTCTTGTTGCCTTGATCCCCTTACCATTATGGAATGCCCTTCTTTTTCTGTTTTGATCTTTGTTGGTTTAAAGTCTGTTTTATCAGAGACTAGGATTACAACCCATGCTTTTTTTCTCCTCTCTCTTTTTACAGTTTTTGACATGAAGTCTATTTTGTCTGAAATAAGTATAGCTACATCTGCTCTCTTGGCTTTTGTTTACATTGAATATCTTTTCTGTCCTCTCACTTTAGGTTTATGAGTGTACTTCAAGGTGAAGAGAATCTCTTGTCAGTAACATCACTGAGTCATGTTTTTATACATTCATCTGCTTAATGCCTTTTGATTCCTAATTTAATCCATTTATGTTCAAATAAGTATTGATAGGTTGTATTAGTCTGTTTTCACGCTGCAAATAAATCACACCTGAAACTGGGTGATTTATGCAGAAAAGAGGTTTAACAAACTCACAGTTCCACATGATTGGGGAGGCCTCACAGTCATGGTAGATTGCAAGGAGGAGCAAGTCACATTGTACATGAATGATAGCAGGCAAAAAGAGAGCTTGGGCAGGGAAACCTCCCCTTATAAAATCATCAGATCTCATGAGACTTCCTATCACAAGAACAACACAGGAAAGACCTGTTTCCATGATTCAATTACCCCCCACTGGGTTCCTCCCATAACATATGGGAATTGTGAGAGCTACAAGTCAAGATGAAACTTGGGTGGGCACAGAGCCAAACCATATCATTCTGCCACTGGCCCCTCTCATATCTCATGTGCTCATATTTCAAAACCAACCATGCCTTCCCAACAGTCCCCCGAAGTCTTAACTTATTTCAGCATTAACTCAGAAGTCCATAGTCCAATGTCTCATCTGAGAAAAGTCAAGTCTCTTCCACATATGAGCCTGTAAAATCAAAAGCAAGTTAGTTACTTCCTAGATACAGTGCAGGTACAGGCATTGGGTAAATACACCCATTCCAAATGGGAGAAATTGACCAAAACTAAGGGTCTACAGGTCCCATGCAAGTCTGAAATTCAGTGGGGTAGTAAAATCTTAAAGCTCCAAAATGATGTCCTTTGACTGCATGTTTCACATCCAGGTCACACCGATGCAAGCGGTAGGTTCCCATGGTCTTCAGCAGCTTTGCCCCAGTGGCTTTGCAGGGTACAGCCTCCCTCCTGGCTGCTTTTATGAGCTGATTTGGAGTGTCTGTGGCTTATCCAGGTACATGGTGCAAGCTGTCAGTGGATCTACCATTCTGGGGTCTGGAGGACAGTGTTTGCCTTCTCACAGCACCACTAGGCAGTGTGCCAGGAGAGACTCTGTGTGGGTGCTTTAATTCCACATTTTTCTTCCTCACTGCCCTAGCAGAGGTTCCCCCTAAGGGCCCCACCCCTGTAGCAAGCTTCTGCCTGGGCATCTAGGCATTTCCATACATGCTCTGAAATCTAGGTGGTTTTTAAACCCCACTTCTTGACTTCTGTGCACTTGCAGGCTCAACAACACGTGGAAGCTGCCAAGGCTTGGGGCTTGTACCCTCTGAAGCCATGGCCTAAGCTCTTCATTGGCCCCTTTCAGCTATGGCAAGAGCAGCTGGGATGCAGGACACCAAGTCCCTAGGTGCCACACAGCACAGGGACTCTGAGCCCCACCCATGAAACCATTTTCCCTCCAAGACCTACAGGCCTGTGATGGGAGGGGCTGTCATGAAGACTTCTCACATACCCTAGAGACATTTTCCCCATTGTCTTGAGGAATAACATTCAGCTTCTTGTTTACTTATGCAAATTCTGCAGCTGACTTGAATTTCTCCTTAGAAAATGGAATTTTCTTTTCTGTCACATTGTCAGGCTGCAAATTTTCTAAACTTTTATGCTCTGCTTCCCTTATAAAACTTAATGCCTTAACAGCACCAAAGTCACATCTTGAACGTTTTGCTGCTTATAAATTTCTTCCACCAGATACCCTAAATCATTTCCCTCAAATTCAAAGTTACACAAACCTCTAGGGAGGGGCAAATGCCACCAGTCTCTTTACTAAAACATAACAAGAATCACCTTAGCTCCAGTTTCCAACAAGTTTCTTATTTCCATCTGAGACCACCTAAGCCTAGACTTTATTGCCCAAATCACTGTCAGCATTTTGCACAAAGCTGTTCGACAAGTCTCCAGGAAGTTCTAAACTTTCCCACATCTTCCTGTCTTCTAAGTCCTCCAAACTGTTTCAACCCCTGCCTGTTAACCAGTTCCAAAGTTGCTTCCACATTTTCAGTTATGTTTACAGAAGCACTCCCCCACTCTACCAGTACCAATTTACTATATTAGTCCACTTTCATGCTGCTAATAAAACATACCCAAGAATGAGTAATTTGTACAGGAAAGAGATTCACAGTTCCACATGGTTGGAGAGGCCTCGCAATCAGGGTGGAGGGCAAAAAGGAGCAAGTCACATCTTACATAGATGGTAGCAGGCAAAAAGAGAGCTTCTGCAGGGAAATTATCAGATCTTATTTTATCAGATCAAATTTATTCACCATCATGAGAACAGCACAGGAAAGACCCACCCCCATGATTCAGTTACCCCCCACTGGCTCCCTCACACACATGTGGGAATTGTGAGAACTAAACTCATAGGTGATATGGTTTGGCCATGTCCCCACCCAGATCTCACCTTGAATTATAATAATCCTGAAGTGTCAAGGGTGGGGCCAGGTGGAGATAATTGAATCCTGAGGGCAATTTTCTTCATACTGTTCTCAGGGTAGTGAATAAGTCTCATGAAAACTGATGGTTTTATGAATGAGAGTTCCCCTGCACAAGCTCTCTTGCCTGCACCTTGTAAGATGTGACTTTGCTCCTCATTTGCCTTCTGTTATGATTGTAAGGCCTCCCTACCCAGGTGGAATTGAGAATCAATTAAGCTTCTTTCCTTTATAAATTACCCAGTCTCTGCTATGTCTTTATCAGCAGCATGAAACTGGACTAATATAGTAAAATGGTACTTGTAGAGTGGGACACCACTGTAAAGATACCTGAAAACGTAAAAGCAACTTTGAAACTGGGTAACAGGCAAGGATTGGAGCAGTTTGGAGGGCTCAGAAGAAAAAGGGAAGATGTGGAACTTCCTAGAGACTTCTTGAATGGTTCTGACCAAAATGCTGATAGTGATATGGACAATAAAGTCCAGGCAGAGGTGGTCTCAGATAGAGATGAGAAACTTGGGAACTGGAGCAAAGGTGACTCTTGCTATGTTTCGGCAAAGACACTGGCAGTATGTTGCCCTTGCCTTAGAAATTTGTAGAACTTTGAACTCGAGAAAGATGATTTAGGGCATCTGGCAGAAGAAATTTCTAAGCAGCAAAGGTTCAAGAAGTGTCTTGGGTGCTGTTAAAAGCATTCAGTTTTACGCATTCACAAAGATATGGTTTAGAATTGGAACTTATGTTTAAAAGGGAAACAGAGCATAAAAGTTTGGAATATTTGCAGCCTGATGATGCGATAAGAAGGAAAAATCCACTTTCTGAGGAGAAATTCAAGCCTGCTGCAGAAATTTGCATAAGTAACAAGGAGCCAAATATTAATCACCAAGACAATGAGAAAAAATGTCTCCAGGATGTGTCAGAGGTCTTCACAGCCAGTGCTCCCATCACATGCTTGGAGGCCTAGGAGGGAAGATGGTTTCTTGGGCCAGAGCCAGTGCCTTGCTGCTTTGTGCAGTCTTGGGACTTGGTGACCTGCATCCCAGCTGTGGTTAATGGGACCAACATAGAGCTCAGGCTATCACTTCAAAGGGTGCAAGCCCCAAGGCTTGGTGGCTTCCATGTGGTATTGGGTCTGTGGGTGCACAGAATTTGAGAATTGAGGTTTCAGGCAGAAGTCTGTTGCAAGGACAGAGCCCTCATAGAGAACTTCTGCTCGGGTCGTGCAAAAGAGAAATATGGGGTTGAAGCCCCCACACAGAGTTCCCACTGGGGCACTGCCTCATGGAGCTGTGAGAAGAAGGCCACCATCCTCCAGACCCCAAAATCGTAGATCCACTGGCAGCTTGCACCGTCTACCTGGAAAAGCTGCAGACACTCAGTGCCAGCCCATGAAAGCAGCAGGAAGGGAGGCTGTACCCTGCAAAGCCACAGGGCCAGAGATTTCCAAGGCCATGGGAACCCACCTCTTGCATCAGCATGACCTGGATGTGAGACGTGGAGTCAAAGGTAATCATTTTGGAACTTTAAGATTTGAGTGCCTGGTTGGATTTCAGACTTGCATTTCTCCCATTTTGAACAGGTGTATTTACCCCATGCCTCTACCTTCAGAGTATCTTGGAAATAACTGGCTTTTGATTTCACAGACTCATTGGCAGAAGGGACATGCCTTGTCTCAGGTAAGATTTTGGACTGTGGACTTTGAGTTAATGCTGAAGTGAGTTAAGACACTGGTGGACTGTTGGGAAGACATGATTCATTTTGAAATGTGAAGATGTGAGATTTGGGAGGGGCCAGTGGTAGAATGATATGGTTTGGCTGTCCCCCACCCAAATCTCACCCTGAGTAATAATAATCCCCACAACTCAAGGGTGGTACCAGGTGGAGATAACTATTACTGTTCTCATGGTAGGGAAGATGTCTCAAGAGATCTGATGATTTTATAAATGAGAGTTCCTTTTAACAAGCTCTCCTGTCTGCTGCCATGTAAGACATGCCTTTCCTCCTTTGCCTTCCACCATGATTGTGAGGCCTCCCCAGCCATGTGAAACTGAGTCAATTAAACCTCTTTTCTTTATAAATTACCCAGTGTTAGGTATGTCTTTATTATGGGCATGAGAACAGACTAATACAGTAGGTAGGAACTTACTAGTGCCATTTTGTTCATTGTTTTCTGCTTGTTTGTATCATGTTTATACACAACAATTGAGGAGCTTGGAGAGCCTAAGTTACTTGCTCACTAACCACAAAGCCAATAAATTGTAGTGTGAGGATTGGAAACCAGGCAGGGAGCTCTGTAACTGGTATGCTGTTTCTCTTTTGTTACCTTTTGGTGTTCAGATGGTTGAGGGTGAGTGAGCTGCAGAACTGCACTAGATTCCACGTTTGTCTCTTGTCCTAAATTTGGGCCTGTTTCATTAGTGTTGTTGTCATGACACTCCAGCTTCTTACCTTCACCCCTCACAAACCTGCTCATAGCCACAGACTTCAAATGCATTGTGCTCTTTGATCTCATTTTTCTATTGTTTCTCAGACTTCATAATCTCTTGATCTCTCATCTATTTTGGAGTTGTTTTGGAAGGCAAAATTCTCCAAAATTATTTTAAGGCAATTTTATTATGTCATTTATTGACAGGAAACAAAAAGAAAATTTAGGATTTCTGATATAATTGTAGATAAATGTTTTTTTCACATTTTGACAGAAAACAAACTTGCTGTTTAAATATATTCCTACCTCAATTCTAAAGAAATATTCACTACTTCAAAATGAAATTTAAGACCATTAAGATTTTAAAATGTTAGAATCATTATTTTTATATACTAAGAAACATCTGGATAAGCAGAAAGCTAATATAAAAGTGTTTAGTGGCTCTTTAGTAACCCCTAAAATATAGTTAACCCTCAAGGAACATGAAGTGAGAAGCACTGACCCCCACCATAACTCCTCAGAAACTTAACTAATAATAGCTTACTGTTGACCAGAAGTCTTACTGATAATAGAGTTTATTAACACATATATTGTATGTTGCATGTATATATACTGTGTTCATACAATGAAGTGAGCTAGGGAAAATAAAATGTTACTAAGAAAAAGCATAAGAAACACAAAATACAGTTATTCTTCACTATGTGGGAAAAGGTCATTATAAAGGTCTTTATCCTCATTATATTCATGTTGAATAGGCTGAGAAAAGGAAGGGAAAGTTCTGGTCTTGCTGTCTCAGGAGTGACAGAGGTGGAAAAGATGGAGGAGGTAGAAGAGGAAGCAGGAGAAAGGGACAGTCAGTGTAACTTTATGGAAATACATCATAACTTCCATCTTACTTTTTTGCCTTTTCATTTCTCTAAAAGTATTTCTATACGATGCCAATCCTACTTCCACTTCTTGCTTTAGTTTCAGTGCCTGTATCATAGAAGAGTCCTTTTAATTAAAAAAAGTCAAAAGCAGTCTTGAATAATTAGAACACTTCTGCCAGATTGTCTAATGCCAATTTGTTTCTGGCAGATTCTTCTGTGTCTTCTTTCTCATTGTCTGGCACTGGTTTGGAAGCACTCATCTCCATCAAGTCATACTCTGTTAAATCCTCTGGTGTGGTGTCTATTAGCTCTTAAATTTCTCCAAGATTCATAATATGTAACTTTTACCCCCTACCTTTTTACCATATCCACAATCTCTTTTATGATATCCTTGATTGGCTCTGTCATAAATCCTGTGAAGTCATGCACAACATCTGGACACAGTTTTCTCCAGCAGGAATTTATTGTTTCAGGCTTGATGGCTTTCACGGCTTTTTTCTATAACAAGAATGGCATCTTCAATGGTGTAATCCTTCCAGACTTACATGATGCTCTCCCTATTGAGGTTCTCTTCCATAGAATTGACAATTCTTTCCATAGAGTGCTGTATGTAATGAGCTTTTAACATCCTTGTGACCCCCTTACCCAGAGGCTGAATTACACATTGTGTTTAGGGGCAAGTGGGCAAGTAGGCCACTTCCACATCTTTGGCGTTGAATTCATGGCGTTCTGGATGGCCATGGGAATTGTCCAATATTCAAAGAACTTTAAAAGGCATCCTTACTGGTAAAGTACTTCCTGACACTAAGACCAAAGCATCGGTGAAACCAATCCAGAAAAAGTGCTTTCATTATCCAAGCCTTCTTGTTGTACAACCAAAAGATTGGCAGCTAGTATTCATCTTTCCCTTCAAGGCTGCAGGGTTAGCAGCTTTATAGACAAGAGTAGTCCTGATTATTAACCTGACTGCATTTCTAGAAAATAATAAAGTTAGCCTATCCCTTCCTACCTTAAATCCCAGTGCTCTGTTCCCTTCTTTATTAATAAGTGCCCTTTGTGGTATTTTTTCTAGCATGTTACACTTTCCTCTGCATTAAATACCCTTCCAGCATATATTCTTTCTCCTCAACGATTTTCTAAATGGCAACTGGGAACTTGTCTGCTGCCTCTTAGTTGGCAGAAGCTGCTTTTCCTATTATCTTGATTTCTTTTTTTTTTTTTTAACCAAACCTCTTCCTAAAGTTATCAGACTATTTTATGCTGATATTAAATTCTCTAGCTTTAGATCATTCACTTTCTTTTTGCGTTAACTTGTCATAAAATGACCTTGTTTTTCCTTGAACCATATTAATATCTATTGGTATGCCTTTCTTAGACCAATCCTGCATCCACATCAAAGTTGCATATTCAATACAAGATTAAAAGGTATTTTACAAAAAGTACAAGGGTTTTGTCCCTGCTGGCATAGTTTCAGCAATGGCTACATGCATTTCCTTTTATTTTGCAACAATAGACCTAATTCTGGATTTATTTATCTCAAAATGGTGGGTAATGACTGCAGATCTCAACCTATGGTACATATCAAGTAATTCAACTGTTTCTTATAATGTTATGACTTCTCTCTGCTTCTGGTGTGCACTTTCAGCATCATTAGTCATATAGGTCCCATGGTATTATTCAAGGTTCATGGTATTATACTTAACACTATGAAAAATATGTAAGAATTGAGAGTCATCACTTTTATTGCAATATGCAATTTACTGGAAAGACAAATTGCTCATGTGGCTGTGATTTTTTATGTGTTGACTCCTGTCTCCGAAACACACACACACACACACCCTACTCATTATGACCACATTGAACTCTACAATTTATTCCTGAATGTGTCATCTTTTTCAGGCAGGCATACATTTGAAAACACTTAGTCTTCAGCCTTTTATTATATTCTCAGAGATCCTGTCTATGTTGTAAGACCCAGTTCAAATGTCACTATCCACACGTTTTGATGTCAGTTTCTGTTTGTTATTGAGTCACATGAATAGCTATTCTCACTCTATATTGAATTAAACAAAAGAGAGATTTCTGACCAAAAATATCTAATTTGGGGGGAATTCATTGGAGTTAACTATTTGTCATGAAATATTTTGCTGCTTTCAAGACACAACAGTGAAATTGGTTTCTTCTGCTGTCCCATGCTACATATGAAAAGAAGCACAGTTCATTAAGGCAGGATGTCTGATCTAATATCAGATGAGTAAAAAAAAAATCTGCATTAGAGTGAAAAACGAGCCTGCACTATGACTAGAACATTTGACGAACTCATAGTTTTACTGACTATGCAATTTGTCCTAGCGCCATCACTCACTGTTCAGAGATTTAAATTTCCTGAAAGGAATTAATAGGTTTAGGAAGGCATTACTGATGAAATTGCAGAGATACCCAATTCCAAGCCTACAGAATGTGCATGGAATTAGTATATATTAAATTACCATGAGAGGTGATTTAATATAAGGGGGTGATTGAGTATAAGAGGAATAATGATAATATTAAGATTTTTGAGGATTCTAAAGTACGTCAGTGAAGGCAAGAGTATGTTATAGGTGGTTTCATTTGGAAAGCAAAAATGAGTAAAAATAAAATATAAACCTTGGAGTCTAAATCCTGATGAAATATCAGTCTCCCCTGTTCTGGGAGAGAAGAAGATAAATTTAACATGTATAACAAAATACATTTTCAAATTGCTTCCAATTAATGTGCGTCTCACCTTTGCATAACTCTGCAACATATAATAATTTTTTCTAGAGATGATCTCACTGTGTCACCCAGGCTGGAGTACAATGGCACAATCATAGCTCACTGTGACCTTGAACTCCTGGGCTCAAGTGATGCCTCCAGTAGGGCTAGAGGTATGCACCACCATATCCAGCATTTTTTTTTTAATTTTGCAGAGGTAACATCTTACATACCCAAGCTGGTCTAGAACTCTTGGCCTCAAATGAATCTCCCACCTTGGACTCCCAAAGCATTGGGATTACAGGCATAAACCACTGCACCTGGCCCCTGTAATATAAACTTGATGTAGCCAAAGATCTTAGGATACATGGAACTATAAGAAGTAATAATAACCAGGTCCTCATAGCATCATGGACTGCCTTTTGTTGATTTCTCTGCATTTCCTGAGAGTCTACAGGAACTAATGCCACCATAACTAACATTTTTATTTTCCTTGTGGCAGCACAAGAAATCCAAGCTTTGCAGTGTATGATTTGATTTGAGACATCTTAATCGAATCATCATCCATCATCCTCTAATCCAACATATCCTATATGTCTTCCTTCCCTCTCAGACCCTTTTTCTTTGCTCCCTGAAACACTCATCTGTGATCAATACAGTCTCCTTTATCCCTGTTATCGTTACCTTGACTAAAACCAGGTTATACTGTTTCCCCGGAGGACCTGTCAAATGGAGGCTGTTTGTTCTATTTCTTTCTCACCTGTCCGAGGACCAGGATTGCATTAGGAGATCCCTTGCTTCCCACTGCTGTTTTTAAATCATTTCATTTCCTTCTTCTCTTCATTCTTCCCAAATCCAAGGTCTTTCAACTTTCATTTCATGCTACACTCTTTCCTTTATTGCTGCTCTCTGGATTACCTGGTCACTGTCCCCCATACACTGAAAACTCACATACCTCTACCTCTAGCCTTATTGTATTCCTGATGACTTGAGCATCCAAGGGAGTGATACATGCAGCACTGGTCAATCATTTCTTTACCTGCCACACATATAGCAATATTTAATTTCAATAGCCTTAGCCACTCATTCCCAAAATCATGCCCTGGATCATGCACATGATTACGAGTAAATACACCCATGTCTGAAATCCTGATTTCAAATACTTTCTAATTTTTCACTACTTTCTTTAGTTTCTGCTCACCGAAATAATTCTTCCATCATATTAAAAACTCTAATCCAACTCACTTGTTCCATTACTTTTTTATTATTCATTATTCCCTCCTGTCTTTACTTTCTTCCTCCCATTTCTTGATGCACTATTTCAATCATTCACTTCTAAACACATTCGGTTGCCTTACCCATACACTCAAAACCTCCTGGGATCCAGTTTTCTGCCTTGTTTATGCCTATGAATTTTATGGAATAAAATGATATCAATAGGTTGACTGGTTTTACTTTAAATTACCAATTGTACATTTAAAAGCATATTTTATAATGTTGTGTGGTTTTGCTATCTTTCCATAGTAAATCGTATGTTCCTTTCCAAAGAAACAATTTTAGACCATCTTTCTTTTTTCAAACACTTCACAACTCCCCTCACCACACAAACACACAGATACACACATCTCACCTAATAATCTTCATACTCTCGTATTTCATTGAAAAGCCAGAAATTGTTATTTATTTTAATTCAACAAATTTTATTAGAAGGAAACTGTCTTATGTTCACACTACCAAATTGTTCTGCTTGCAGTTATATGGATCTTGTGCTGTTTCTAGTCAACAAAAGAACTATCCCTGCTCCGGTCAACCAGGACAGTACCCTCCATTGGTGCTCCAGATCTCATTCTCTCTTGTCCTTGCAAGAATTTTGCCTCTATAATCATCTCATTTTCTTTATCAGTATTGCTTTCCTTTTTATTGTAATATCCTCACTAGCCTCCAAATGTGTTTACTAAGCCCTATTTTTTAAATCTCCATTTTTCACTAGATACTGCTCATTACTCTGCTTAGCTTCATAGTGATGGCAGCAGCAGCGGCCCATCTGGAGCAGCTGCTTTGGGATCGCCCGCTGCAGTGGGGGAGGTGTGGATGGGACTGCATGTTCTGTGGAGCCTGACGGGGTTTGGGAACAGGCGGGAGCCCTGCCTCCTATTGAGTTGACAACGTGAGAGCACCATGCTCCCAGGTGAAACTGCAGCTGTGCAGCCACAGCTCTGGATTCAGGCTTTCCTGCACTCAAAGGAGCCCATGAAGCCTCCCGCCCCTACAGGCTTGGAAGTGCCTGCTCCAGTTCCCTGGTCTCTCCTGCCCCAGGCAAAGCAAAGTTGTAGCTGAGCCAGGGTGCTCTCGTGCCCCGGCCAGGTGTGCCCACACTCAGGGCAGCACTGACACATCAGCCCCCGGCCACCTCAGCCCCCTCTGAAACTTTGGGTACCAACAAGCTCAGGGAGGGAGGCTGGGTGGGGCCTGAGGGCGGCTTGGTGTGGCCTTGCAGGCGCTCTCAGCATGGACATCCTGGGTGCCGGGGACAGCAGGTTGATGTCAGTGGACCGCAGATAGGTTCCTAGGCAAGAAGGGGCAGGTCCCCAGTGAAACCTCACCTTCAAGCCAAACCGGGGATGGCCGGAAGCGGGAAAACCGGGCTGTCAATTCCGAGTGGAGTCCCTGACCCAGAGTGAGAGCTTGTGGTTCCTTTTGCAGACGTGCCCATGGCCACCCATGGGCCAATCAGCACGCACTTCTTCCTTTCTGACCCCATGAAAACGCCAGACTCAGCCAGCCTCAGACACTCTTCAGGATGACCTGCCTGCAGAGAGGAGTTACCCACTTCGTTTTTCCAGGGAGCTGTTCTGTTGCTCAGTGAAGGTCCTCTCTGCCTTACTCACCCTCCAGCTGTCTGCGTAACCTCGTTCTTCCTAGAAGTGGGATAAGAACTCAGGACCTGTTGAAGAGCGAAAAGAACTGTAACATGTTCCTGACGGGCTCACCAAGCTGTGGGTGATGGCATGCTCCTGGATTTAGGGAGTGAAGAATGGCAGCCTTTCTGTAAGCCCAGACCAAGGTTTCGCGAGTCAGGACTGTGACAACTGTAATACCCTCTTTGGGGCTCTGCAGTTCCTGGCATCTCCAAGCTGTCAAGCACCGCCACCTCCAGATGATGGTGCCTGCAGCAGAGGCTGTATGAGATATGTCTGGTCCAGCCGCGTCCTCAAATGGAGCCGGCACCTATGCCACAGCCTGAAGCTGCTCTCCCCACCACAGTAGCCAGTGTGCCTGGCGGTAGACAGTGGCCAGACCGCATGCTGGATCACCTACGCACCCCTCACCACTCTGCGCCTGGCTTGCCCTTGGCAGGCCTAGGATACAGGCTGGCAGCATGATCCAAGTACAGCCTGCCAAGCAGAGTGGGTGAAATGAGCCCAGTGGACATGAGCAAAAACTCAAGCAGAGGCACTGCTGGCCACAGAGGTTTCTGGCTTGCAAAGTGACACCCTAAGGATCCTGTGACAGTAGCAAAGTCTTTTAAATAAATAATCTACAATTGTAACATCTACATCCTCACCTCCCATTCAGATTCTGATCCATTCAAATCTCACTTTCATCCCCACCACACTACTGAAACTTTTATTCTCAAGGTCACCAAAATCATCCGGTTGCCAATTCCATTGGACTATAGCTCTGTCTCCCTCTCCCTTGATTTCTCAATGATGCTACACACAGCAACTCTTTCCTATTTCTTAAAACACTCTCCTTTCTTGTCTCTCCTGACACCACTGACTCCTGTTTTTCTTTAAAAAAAAAAATCTCAAGCTTCTCCCTTCCATCTTTTACACAATTTATTTTACTCCTCCAATATCGACTTCAACTCTTTATGCTGGAATTCCTCCACTGTCTCCCTGAAATCTATTCTTTTTTACCTCTATACTCTGTCCCTAGGCGATATCACTCAGTGTTTTGACTTTAAATGTAATCAAATACTGATAATTTTTATGTTTTATGTTGATACTGCTAAGCCAAATCATTATTGAGCTCCATATTTGTATATGCAACTGTCTATATGATGGATGACACAAAGCTATGTCAAAAATGTACTAACCTACAAAATCTGTTTCTCATACAATCTTCATTTTGGTTAATGTCATCACCATTGATCCAAGCAAGCAAGCCCAAAAGCCAAGTCTTCCTTTACTCTCTTTCATCAAATCCATGAGACTACCAGCAAGTCCTTTTGTATCTATATCCAAAATACATCTCAAATCGATGGATTTTTTTCCACTGCTTTCCATTGCCACCATTACCCACACACTCAAAACCTCCTCAACAAGCCACTGTTGTCTCTCATTTGGACAATTAGTATGCAGATCTTCATGCTCATATACATGGTTTTGTCCTCCAGTTTGTCTCTACACAGAAAACAGAGTGCTCTATTAGAAGTGTAAGCCAGATAGTATTAGTCCATTGCTTAAAATAATTATGACCTTTATTAAGTTGGAATAAAACTCAAATTTCTTATTGTGACCTAGATTCTGCATAATTTGCCTCTGCCTACCTCTACAGTATTATTTTATAGACTCTCACACACTTTGCTACTGCCACACTAGGTTTGAGTATTTTTGTTTAAATTCTCAAAGATATGTCTCATTTCAGGGCATTGATCTTACTGTTTCTTCTGTCTTGGAATATCTTCTTCCAGTTCATTG
Source organism: Cacajao melanocephalus (assembly GCA_963573385.1). Taxonomy (NCBI): domain Eukaryota; kingdom Metazoa; phylum Chordata; class Mammalia; order Primates; family Pitheciidae; genus Cacajao; species Cacajao melanocephalus. The sequence goes on from CAUYLG010035195.1 coordinate 16,794, forward strand.
TAGGTTATTTAATTTTTACCTTTTGTGTCTTATTTCAAATGTTATCTTTTCAGAGCCTTCTCTGACCGCCCATCCAAAATAAACTCATCATCTCCTTTCACATCTTTTTGCATATATGCTCCACAAACATTTTTGCAGTCTATATTATTTTTTATTTTCAGCACTAGAATGATTGCCACTTGTGAGCAGATTTCTTTCATATTTATCAGTTTATCTGTATCAGACAGTGTAGGGCCTGACATATAGGCCCTAAATAAATCTTTATAAATTAAATAGAAAAAAATAAAATTTCAAAACATATAATAATTTCACATAATAATTAACCAAATTAATGGGTTAAATTTATTATAGACAGGTCTAGCAAGGAGATTACGACAGAGAACAAGATGTATTACTAGTCCCATCCCCATCCAATGAACACATATGCTTGTAATAGAATTGTTGAAATACCATTACGATATCCAAACTGTATTTCTAAAATGAATTATGGCTTCCTTTATTTGTCTCTTCCATTACTTCTTACTCCTTTTCTAAATCTTTAGTTGTGTAGACATAGCTTTTGCTATATAATTTAAATTCTGGTCTCAGTTTCTTTAATTAATGCTCCAGTTTTATTTCTTGTGTTTGGCCTAGGCATTTCTATAAAACAGAATACACTTGGGCACAGTTGCCATAGAAACTTACTTCTGCCTTTATAACACACACTTGCTATCATTTCTACCTCCCATAATCATAGACAACAGAGTCACGTAGTCTTTCTAGATCTGGGAACTTCCCAGCCAGACCTCTCTTCAGCCTGCCTTTGCTAGAATGTTTTAAATAATTAAATTTAATTGTTACAGACAAAAGCACAATCTTATTAATTAAAAATAATGATGAATATAAATTACTTTAACTGAAATGATTTGCTTAAGTAAAGGTGCACAATGAAATTTCAACTTAGAATTGGCCTTGGTTAAGGTGTAATAATTTTAAAGACTAGCCATCAATATTTTGTGGAAAGCTGAAATTTTTTGTTCTAACTTTAAATGCAGTAATGATTTTTAGACTGAATGATTTGTAAAGCCTTGAATTCATACTAGAAAAAATATTAAAAATTCATAAATGATTATATCCACATATATTTAACACTTTCTAGTTGTACATGAAACTCAATTTGTATAACATATCCAAGTACTTTCCAAGATAATCTAAAGTCCAAGACTATCTGCAAAAGCTGGTTTTGGCTTTTATAAAATTGAGAGTCACCATATATTTTAAGCAGGTCCCAAGGGAGAATTTTAGAGTGTAGGAGAATGTGACTAAGGAAGATCATATATTCTACCCTCTGAGATATGGTGAGTGTGATATTTGTCATACCAATAAAATAAAAATAATAAAACAATAATCTTTCAAAGATGTTTCACTATTCCATGGAAAGAGGTAGAATCTATTGAAAGAGTTGGAACTGGGTAGTCCAACAGAAACTCCAAAGCTTTATTTTTGGTAGCGCCAAGGAGGTCTAGGAAATTCTGTGTTAAGTGCAGAGAAGGCAATTGACAGAAAACACATGACCTCTTCAATAGACATTACCAGTGCTTGAAAATCCAGTGTGAGATGAGTGCCGGTAGCATCTAACCCATCAATGGCAGGGCATGTAAGTGTGTGAAGGTGGGGAGGCGAAAAGTGTTAGTGGTACCATTATAAGAAATCAACATTTGCCAGAGAAATTGCTAAGAGAGGAGGAGGGCAGAATAGTTAGCATCAGATTTTTGACTGATATTCAAAATAAACGTGGGAACTTAAATGAAATTTTAAGTCTATTTCTTTGTTGACATTAGATAGTATTGCTTATTATTCTTGGATTTTTTTTTAATCTTAAGGAATGAACTATTGTTTAGATGAATTTTTGTTAGCTTTTGACATGGGGGCTTAAATAACTATATCCTTCTGTATCAGGGGTTCTGCTGGATAAAATTTACCTAGATCTATGGATGACTTCGAAGTTAGCACAAGTAAGGAAATAAGGTAAGTTAAATTATGAAGTTTAACTTTTTGAAACTACAGTTACATTGTAATTCATTGTCATTCAGAAAAATGAAAAAATCTTTGAAAGTCTGTTTGAAATCATAGTCTATCTTAGAGTTGTTAAAAATAAAAATGAGCTACAAAAAGGTCAGTTTATGTTGAATTTAGAGTATTTTTAGTTTCCAGGGAAACAGAACATATAGAAATGAAAAGCAGATGTTACTAAATTGACATTCTGGAAAACTCCCAAGAGGCTTAATCCTCTGCAAGGTAACATTGCTTGCCCTAAAACTTTATGTGCCAATTTTTTTTTTTTTTTTGCAGTGTGAGCTTTGATAACTACACTGTTCCCTGGACAAACATATATATTATTGCGATATCCTAATGCTTTTGTTATTACTGTCTCTTACAGTGTGGAACAGGCTTCCCACTACTGCTTTGCTGCCAAGTAAGAGCAGAGTATATACCTATTCTTTCTTCCAGAAAAAAAAAATCAGTCCAAATTTAAAACTGGAAACTTCACTTGAAAACATATAGCCCCATTTGCCATCAAATTCACATTGGCTAGGTTTAATTGAAACATAAAATCTTATATTTTTAGCCCACACTCACTTCCCTTTACTTTAAAATCTTCTCATCAGAAAGAGGAGTAGAAAACAGGTCAGGTCAATAAATCATTTGGATTCTGAATTCTATAGTAAATTTTCAGTTATACAGATATTAACTAATCAATTCTAACAGCTTTCATGAGACTACTGAGCCTAATATTCTACAGTGCCTGAGTTGCTCCATGGTAAGATGGTCTTAGAGGTTTGTTTGTTCTTTTCCAGCAGAGACACTGTTTCACATACAACAAACACTTTAAAACCATTAATGTCTGTTTTCAAAGACATTGCTATAGGAAGCCTAATTGGTGTGTGCATGCAAAGTTAAGACCATCATTTTTTCCTGCACTTTGCCTATGTGAAATCTATTCCTGCTGTCCTATGCACTTTCAGTGCCTATTTGCAGCATGGCCTCCCGGTCTGCACAAAATTATCCTGAGGTCTGAGGCCAATGCAGCAGCTCTGTTTTTTACAACCTAGCTGATGGGCAGCTAGCCAGGCTGTAGTTGGTTTTTGGCAGCCATATTTCCCACATTGCTTGATGGCATAGCTTATATACATGGAAGTTGATAGTTGGTATATATGCTCATTTACTACAGAATAGCATTTTTCAATCTTACACTATTGACATTTTGGACTTGGTAATTATTTATTCTGGGGGATGTCCTCTGTATTGTAGGTTATTTAGCAGCATTCTGGATCTCTGTGCACTAAATGCTAGTACCACCTCTCATCCAAGTTGTGACAACCAATGTCTTTGGGTATTTCTAAGTGAGCAAAAGCATCCCCACTTAAGAAGTACTGCTGGACACAAAGGGAAAATGAAGAGGCTTTGTGGCAGAGAAGTGTTGTTTAGGAGTATATAGCTGGTGGCATTGGGTAAGACATGAGGGAGAAGGGAGATAAACCAAATAAGAGGCTTGAAAGGAAAAGAGGCCACATTACAGTGACCAATTGGGAAACAAAATGAGTTGTCTTTGACTTTGCTTTAGGAAATATTTATTCCTATGAACTAAGTTGTTACTATGAACTAAGCACAGTGTTTATTGCTGTAGATATTTAGACCAGTGATACATATATATTGCTTGCAATCTGGTAGGGGAATTAGGAAAAAAACTTAATTACAGTCATACATGAACTGCAGAAGTGAAACTTAACCCAGTTGATTCACAGGGGAAGAGAGGCTGGTCATGGTGGCCCAAACCTATAATCCAAGCACTTTGGGAGGCAGAGGCAGGCAGATCCTTTGAGCTCAGAAGTTTGAGACTAGCCTGGGCAACACAGAAAAACCCCTTATCTACAAATAACAGAAAAACTCGGCTGGGCATGGTGGTGTGCACCTGTAGTCCTAGCGCTTGGGGGACTGTGTGAGGAGGATCACTTGAGCCATGGAAGTCAAGGCTGCAGTGAGCCAAAATCACACCACTGTGCTCCAGCCTGCACGACAAAGTGAGACCCTGTCTCAAAAAAAATCCCCATAAAAACAAAAACAAACAAAAAACAGTTGGGGAGGGAGAGAGAGAGAGGTGACAAGAAAGGCTACCCAGAAGATTGCCCTATATGTCAAAGGTCAAAGAAAAGTTGACAACATTTAGAAAGGTGTGGGAAAAATATGGTACTTAAAGAGAGACAGGTAAACAGGCAGAGAGAGGGACAATACAAGAAAATGATGCATTTAGTGGACTGTAAGTAACATGACCATGCTGGAGCAAAAATGTTTAATAAAAAATAATAAAGAGATGAAGCTAGAGAAGAGGTCAGAGACAAATTATGGTGAGCCTTGGAAAGTAATTTAAGTTTCACCTATAGAACATACATAGAATTTTGAGCTAAAGATTGATACAATAAAATTGGTATTTTAGAAAGTAACTCAGGAAGCCGTGAAGACAAGAAACTGGAGGTGAGAATAGACAAGAGGCAGAAAACTTGGAGGTTAATATAGATATCCACATAAAGTAAAAATTAAAGAAAATCTGAGAAGTGGGATAAAAGTAGACAAACACTGGGGAGTAACTGCAACAATCCAACACCAACTCTCCAGCCCACCCCCCAAATAGTACCTCAACTAAGGTATGACCCAAACTCTGCATGTTCTCAATTACAAGTGGAAATCAAATGATGAGAACTCATGAACACAAAGAAGGGAACAGCAGACACCGGGGCCTACTTCAGGTTGGACGGTGAGGACTGAAAAACTACCTACTGGGTATTGTATATGTGTAATACCTGCGTTACTAATAATTTGTACATGAAATCTTTATGACACACAATTTACCTATATAACAAACCTGCATGTATACTCCTGAACCTAAAATTAAAACTTTTTTTAATAAAAAAAACAGTAGTAATAGTACAAGTTATAGATAGCACAAGTATGAGAAGTAGATAATACATGACTCATTTTGGGAGGTAGTCTTGGAACCATTTAATCTCTGAATGCTAATGAGCAAATGGTATCCCTCTGTTTTTGTAAAATATGTTTTCTGTGAGCTTTGCTAAATAATTATAGTGACTATGCATAATCATATTCTAAAAACATATATCCAGTACATATACAATACAAAATGCCTACAGACTCCCAGTGTAGAAAGTGTGACTTTATTCTCACAATGTACTGAAGTGACTTCCAATAAAATAAAAATTGGATCAGGTCTGAAGTCTGGACATCATTCATGAAGATGATGCAATGCATCTATAGTCAACTGGGAATGTGCTTTGAGTTGTTTTTATAGTTGCGGTGATCGATTTGAACTGATTCCTCTGTACTTTCTCATCCACTCTGTTTTGTGACCAAAGACACATATTTTAGGGACAGCTAGCTGAAACTAGTGGTAAAGTCTGTGGCCATAAAAGAGAGCAATTCAAACTGGCCAAACCCACAGCCTTGGCCTCATTCATGCTGTGCTCCAACCAACGGAACTAACTCGTGGCAAACACAATACTTAGCACTGCACACATTTTGAGAGCCTTCTATAGTGACCCATCAGATACCAACAGGGCACAAGAAAATCCTCATTTATTTGCACTGAGGCCAAAGCAAGCTGCACATAGTGGCTTGTTTTTTCTTAAACATCCATCAGAATAGCCTGTCGCTTCCCATATGTACGGCTAAATAAGGCTCAAATCATCAGGCCCCATTTCTAACATGAGGTTATTATCAGTGGAAAAATGAAAGCACATGATTCCATCATCTTTTAAAGTAGTGGCATGAGGTGATGCTGACATCATGTAAGATCTGTGTTTAAACCACCTTACTGTCCAACAATTATTTCTTGAAAAAAGTACTGCTTTTAGAAATTTACGTAAGTTTTTCTGAAGGGGCTGATTCTAAAAATATTCAATTGGAGGCTTTTCTTCTTGAAAAATGCTTTGCCTTTTTTTAAAAAAAAACAAATTTTATACTGATGTGTTTATCATAAAACAACTCTGAGGTGAAAACAGGGACTAAATTATCTTAAGCCAGAGATTCTCAGCACTGTATATAAATTGCAATCAGCTGGGAAGCTTTAAAGATCACTGATGCTTTTTCCAAGTGGTTTGGGTGTGGTCGCCTGGGGAATGTCAAAAACGCCCAGGTGATTCTAATGTTCAATCACCGTATAGATTGCTGCTTTGAAATTAGAGGAGAGAGTAAAACCTGGACTATTACTCAATATTTTGCATTTGTCAGAGTGCTTTCTTATTTCCCATTAATTTAACTAATTAACAGTATATCTACATGTACATTCCACATGAAATTATATCAGTGGTAGAATCTATTTAGGATTTCTCTACATATTCTTTTTTTTTTTTTAGAGAAAAGGACTGGTGTTCACTACATAAATGCAAACTCCTGTAAAATCTGTTAGGCTTTAAATTTCAGGACTAAAAGCTCAAGTTAGATCCAAATATTAGAAGCATGATATTTAAGTATTATATATGAGATAATACATTGTCAATGCTTCCTGCCACTTGTTTCCTAATGCTTATATATATATATATATATATATATATCGCACTTTAGGTTCTGGGGTACACGTGCAGAAATGCAGGATTGTTGCATAGGTACATACATGGCAATGTGGTTTGTTGCCTCCATCCCCCCATCACCTATATCTGGCATTTCTCCCCATGTTATCCCTCCCCAAC
>CAUYLG010035196.1:0-99740 GCA_963573385.1 Cacajao melanocephalus
TTAGACTGCATTCTAGCCTGGGCAGTAGAACAAGAATCCTGTTCTCTCTCCCTCTTTTCCTTCCTCTTTCTTTCTCTCGTACAGTCTTTTTTTTTCTTTCTTTCACTCTCACTTTCTTTCCTCTCTTTTTCTTTCAAAAAATAAAAAAAATAAAAAAAATAAAAATAAATAAAAACAAAAAAACACAGTTGGCTACTTAAACAGAAATAATGATATAGTAGTGTAGAGTTTATAATATATGTAGAAGTGAAATTTATGATAACAATAGCACAAAGATAGGGGAAATGGAAATATACTATTGTGTGGTTTTTAGACCATAAAGTGATATAATATCGGTAGACTGTGGTATGTTATAAATGTATTTTTTAAATCTTAGAAGAACCACTAAAATGGCAATACAAAACATTATAACTAATAAGCCAGAAAAGGAGAGAAACGAAATTGTTTTTTTAAAAATTTCAGTGCAAAAGAAGGCAGAGAAATGTGGAAAAGGGAACAAAGAGCAAATGAGACAAATAGAAAACAAATTGAAAATGATAAATTTAAACCTAACTGTATTGATAATCACATTAAATGTCAATGGTCTAAATATGCTGCAATTAAAAGGCAAAGATTATGGCTTCTTGGCGTGTGGATGTGTGTACCAACCCCAGAGCTCTCCAAACCCAGTAATTTTGAGTTTATGGAGGTTTTATTATACAGGCATGGTTGATGAAATCATCGGCTATGGGTAATTAACTTCATCTCCAGCCCCTCTCCCCTCCATGAAGGTTAAGGGGCGGGGCTGTAAGTTCCAACCCTCTAATCATGCCTTGATCTTTCTGACAACCAGCCCCCATCCTGAAACTATCTAGAAGCTCCCAGTCACCAGTTATCTCATTAGCAAATAGAAATTCTTATGTTGGGAATCTGGGACTAAGACTAAATAAACGTCATAACAAGAGGGGATTCCATAACCCCTGTCACTCATAAAATCACAAGAGTTTGGGGAACTTTGTGTCAGGAACCAGGATGATGACCAAATATATATTTCTTATATCACAATCAGTGTTTGAACATTATAAGGTAGAAGATAGAGTTCAACTCAATGTGTTAGAGACTTTGTTGTTGTTGTTGTTGTTGTTGTTGTTTTGAGACAGAGTCTCACTCTGTTGCCCAGGCTGGGGTGCAGTGGTACGATTTTGGCTCACTGCAATCTCCGCCTCCTGTGTTTAAGCAATTCTCCTGCCTCAGCCTCCCAGTCGCTGGAATTACAGGTGCACACCACCATACGTGGTGGTGTGTATTTTTGTATTTTTAGTAGAGACAGAGTTTCGACATGTTGGGTGAAGCTGGTCTCAAACTCCTGACCTCAAGTGATCCGCCCGCCTCAGCCTGCCAAAGTGCTGGGATTATAGGCCTGAGCCACCGTGCACAATCATCAATGTGATAGAGGCTTTTTAACAAAATAGAGAGCAACTGGTTACAGTTAGAATGAAATAAATGTCATTAAGGAAAGACTGCTGGCAGTATCTTGGGGTAGGTACCACATTCCAGAGTTTAATTTTGAACTCTGAGATCCAGAAACTCTATTTTATAAATATACCTAGAGTTGATCAAATAATCAAGAAAAGACTTTTGCTAACCAGATTCACACACTCACACAAAACAGTATAAGCTATAATGCCAGTTTGTAAATATAACAAAGGAATGCACCATATCAGTGAGTCCTCATATTCACTGTCTGGTACACCTTCTTTGTAGTATCAAGACAGCTGGGAAATCAAATTAGTAATCAGAGAAGTTGATCAAAGAGAGTTAGATGGTTTTAAGAATTAGGTCATTTGCTACAGAAAAGCCTGATGTCTTTATCTTTGCAGCGATGACAATTTTATCGCTGATAAAGACAGAGAACATGTCTTCACCTGGGTCTTTCCTGTTGGATTCAAAACTGAAGCATTCCTATTCATGTCCCTGTATTTCCAAGTTCAATGCAAAATACTGTTTGTTCACACTGTAGCTTAAATATGTCTTTAGAAACTGTTCAATCCCAAAGCTACACCAAGGTAAACTTGATACAATTTCAGTAAAGCCCTCTTCTTCATGCTTTGATTCTCTTTGAAACAGCCACTTTCCATTAACCACATAAAAATGTCCTTTAAGGTGGAAGACTTCTGTAAATAGCTACTCTCACCCAGAATGTGTTTTCTCCTTGTCTGCCTCTCCAGAGAAACTTTATCTGTGGCCCCCTGTGGTACTGACTAAACCTATAGACAGATCATTTGTAGTGTTTAGGGAAAAATAAATGGTAGGGATTTTTTTCATTGGTTGAAGATTTTAGTTTTGGATAATAGAAGAAACAAAATGAGAGTTTACCTAATACTGAGTCTATAATCTAGTTTTTCTATTACTGTATGAATTTAAGTGGAAGCAAGGAGTGTTTTTATGCCATAATTATAAGTCTGGAATTTACATCTATATGTAGAATTTTTTCCTTTGCCATTTTGATATAGCTAAATTATGCAGTCTAAGGCTTTTACTTTATTACCTGATGTCCTTCCCACTCAATTCGTATTTTGAGAATACTTTGAGCTGCGGAAACAGAAGGTAAAGATTTGTGATGTGTTCTCTTTAGAAATTACATTTTTTGTATATAAAAATGTAATATTTCCAAACAGTGTTTTAATACAATTGCTGTTTTGAGATTTTTGTTTGTTGTTTTTAGATTTACTTGGGGACATATAAAAAGAACATGAGACTACTTGTTTTGACTCTGGAATGACCTTATGAAATTACATAACAAGTTCTTTTTAATTATATTCTTTTGCACTACGCTTATATGTTTTTCAATATGATTCCACAAAAGATGAGGTGCATGACTTCTACTTATTATTGTTTCATATATATGTGTGTGTGTGTGTACATATATATAGGTATATATATGTACACACACACACACACACACATACATACACTTATAAACAAGGTCTTCTTTTGTTGCCCAGGCTGTCACTACAGCCCCAAACTCCTGGGCTCAAGCAATGCTCTCGCCTCAGATTCCCAAGTAGCTGGGATTTGCTATTATTTCAGTACCTATTTTAGATATTCTTTATGTGCTCTAAGATTGATACAAGTGATAGTATGTGTTCTTCAACATGGGTTTTACAGAACCAGTGTTCTATTGAAGATTAGCCGGTGTTGAAAAAGGGTTTCATAGTTAAACACAGGGCTAAACATGCTCATTAAATGCAGAATTCTCAGAGCCCTTAACATATTCATAGGATATGAATATCTTTAGTGGAGGCTGTGGTTTGCAATATTTCTCAAACCAACTTGTCCATGGAACCCTTACTTTCACAAAGCCTCACATAAGACTTTGTGAGGCTAGAACAGGAGAGCTTAGAAAAATGCTGCTATAGAAGCTCTATACTCACTCTGTTTCAAGTTTTCTGATAAGTGCCAATCCTCTGTTATAGCAAAACCTGTTGCTATGTAAAGTTATTTACTAAGAATAATAATTATTTCACCATAGAGATGCTATTTTACTCTTAATTACAGACACCATTTTAGTCAAGTTGGCAACTGAAAAAATGTGCTCTGCTTATAAAGGAAATGCTTAGAGAATTGACTGATATCTAAAACTATGGGGTAAAGGGGAGAAGATTGAATAAAGTTCAAACTAAAATTTAAATTTTAGTTTGCTATATCTTACCTATAGCAATATATCCTGCTATATCCCATCCTGCCAATATTAATTTGGTTAGCTAAATAGCCTATTGAAGCTAACCATGTTTTCAAATTGATCTCTTACTTCTTTGTTTGCATCTTGGAAATAAGAATTTGAAAGAGGGGATGGGGGGATATAGATCACAACTGTGTCTTCTTTTCTAGTTGAAAAGGGCTTTTTAACTGTTTTTGGTTTGGTTTGCATTCTTTTTCCTTCTAGTCACTGAAAAACATGACACTCTAGTGGTTCAAAGATTTTTAGTGCTAGGTACCTTGATTAAAATAGTACCCAAGTGTAGCTGGATGTGGTGGTGCACACCGCTAGTCTCAATAACTTAGGAGGCAGGAGGACCCCTTGAGCCCAGGAGTTTGAGACTGCAGTGAGCCTCTAGTTGAGACACTACACTCTATTCTGGGTGACAGAGTGAAACCCCCATCTTTTTAAAATGCATGTACTTATTACCCAAGTCTAAGTAGCTAGCTACTTATTTATAAAATGTCCTGTGGTTAATTCTGCTCTTAGGAAAAGATTTACCTGAAAATGTGAATCTTCTCTGATCCTCTGTCTAATAAAGTAGCATTCTACACACACACACACACACACACACACACACACACACACTTTCTCCCCATCTCATTATCTAGTTTATTTTCTTTGTATCATTATATGAAATTGTTTTTATTAGTTTCCTATCTGTCTCATCCCTGTATACTAGTCTCAGATTCTTATTATAACCAAGGGCTTCATATTATTCCTTTGTATAATTGGTTTATTTGGCTTTTAGTTATTGAGTTGCATTAATTCTTTACATACTCTAGAAATTCCTTTATCAGATATATGATTTTTAAAGTTTTTCTCCCAGTCTATGGGTTTGCCTTTTTACTTACTTGATGGTGTCTGGGTTACATATGTTTAGTCCTTTAATTATTCTATGCTTTTCTTGTTTTCCGTGTTCAATTGTAAATTTTCAGTTGCCAAATTCCACAAATCTGGAAACAGCTACTCCTTTTAAATCTTTATTGCATCCAGTAGAGTGGCCATACATAGTTCACACCTATTAAAGAATGTGTCTTCACAATCGGCCAACTTGATTTCATTATTGATGAGATACTATGGTTTATTGATTTGTTCCCTTACAGGTAAATCGATTTAGTAAGGTGGAAGACAGAGCAATTTTTGTCACTGACCGCCACCTATATAAAATGGATCCCACTAAACAGTACAAGGTGATGAAGACTATCCCTCTATACAATGTAAGTCCTCTGTGCTTCTCTCTGGATAAAGATTCTTAACCTGTTGCTCATGGACCACTAATGGGTCAATAGACTGAGTTCGGGAATCTTTGGGGCTCTAGGATGCCCATGAATTCCTGAAATTTTGTGCATCATATGTTTTGTAGAAATGTACAGTTTCTAAAAGGGGGAGCCAAAGCTTCCAAGAAATTAATGCAGACATTTTTTTTGAAGTGTAAAGACTACTGATTCTTTGTGATGTTTCTCTATTTCTGATCCACTGCTTAAGTGCAGTGGCATATGATGCATTTTCTTATTTATTTTCATAAGGTTTGTTTTTATATGGAAATGGAATTAGGTAGAAAATCGATAGGGGATTACCTAAAAATATTTTTCTCTTTTAAGTGTAAAATTTATGCTGCTTCCAGAATTCTTTTCACCATATATTTTATGCATATTTAGTTGTTGATTATGTGATCTCTGTCGTAAGTCCACTTTATTGTTCACTATAACCATACGGTTTTCTAATTCTGTCATCATTTTTTATTTGAAATATGAAATTTCATGGGTATCTCCTTGAATCTCAATGTGAGTTTGTTTGTTTGTTTTTGATTTGTCCGTCTTAATAGAGTCTGCTTCACAAGTGACTGTTTATTCTGATTCTTCAGAAAGATCCTACTGGAATATGCGATATTTTTATGTGTCAGGTGATTTTTCTCTGTTAGTTCTTAAAGAAGGAAGACTGTGTTTGTCTAATACTGGGAACTATGAGGAGTATTACTTAGAGATTATTTTAAATCCTTTTGGTCGCTGCAAGAGGGAATAGGAAACATATTGCTTTATAGTTTGATTTTGCTAAATCCCGAGTCCTTTTAGTTATAAGGTACAAGGAAGGCAAACTATTCCTGGACTTGCTGAATGCTTTAGAATGATTTAGACTATGGGGTGGAGGTCTGTCTTCACTATGCACCCCTCACCCAACCCCCCACACACATACCTTTTTTCCTTTCAATAAAAGGCCAGTAGATTGCAACTAAGAAGAAAATGATATTATAAGACACTCTTTATTTTATTTCATTTTATTTTTTAGACAGTCTCACTCTGTTGCCCAGGCTGGAGTGCAGTGGCACGATCTTGGCTCACCACAACCTCCACCTCCCAGGTTCAAGTGATTCTTATGCCTCCACCCGCCAAGTAGCTAGGATTACAGGTACACGACCCCATGCCCAGCTATTTTGTATTTGTAGTAGAGATGGGGGTTTCGCCAAGTTGACCAGGCTAGTCTCGAACTCCTGGCCTCAAGTGATCCACCCACCTTGGTCTCCCAAAGTGCTGGGAATACAGGCATGAGCCACCACGCCCAGCCCTGAAACACTCTTGATTATATATAGTCTTCTTATATATAGACTTATAATCTTCTATTGCAGTCCAGTTTAAGCCTAATAACCCTCCAATCTTGAAGTAGGAGATGAAGGTAGATGAGGCAGAAAATCATATTTTGTCAAAGTCTAATGAAGTGTGAAACCATAAAAATTAATTGTGGTATGTGTTTTATTCCTTTTCCTTGCTTTCTATTAAGAGGAGATTCATCAGGCACATAATATGAATTCAATAAATAGTTAAACAACTCTTTGAACCGTCAATGGGATGTATACACCCTGTTGCAGATGCCATCAGCACCCTACCCTTACCATCTTGTATTCCCATACCATATTTGTGCATACCAGCCTAATTTCCAGCAGCCAACATCTTTGTCAAAAAGCTGCCCTCAGGCTGCTAGAACCCACAGTGCCCTCACTCACAGAGGGCTGGAAGTGCCTGGGGAACTCAATGTGTGATGGGTGTGGGGTATAAAGACTCAATCTCCATCACTCATTGGCCAAGACAATTCCAGGCTATCCACACTATTTCCTAGAGCTTCCCTGCAGAAGTAAACTGCAGTTGCCCACAGTGGTGGCTGCCTTCCGCGAACCACCTCCCTACTCCCTTGCCAGTGTCCCTGAATCTCCCAAATCAACTCTGTATACTCATTAGCCTTTGTCTAGGATCTGCTTCTGGGTGGAACTAACTTCAGAAGAGCAGCCACCTTTTCAGAGGGAGCAAATTCGATGTGATAGGGAACTTCCAACTAGACCTATCATTGTTTTTAAGTCTGAAGCAAATATGTCAAAATACTAAGTATGGATGATAGGGACATGAGTATTTGTTATATTATTCTTTATACTTTTCTGTATGATTGAAATATTTTGAAATTAAAAACAAAGTTTAAGATAAAGAACCTTTTTAAAACATGATGATGCTAATAATAGTGTTGGAGAAGCTGGGAAGGGATGAAGGAAAGTGATTTCAGTTTTAACCACATTGAGTTTGAGGTTTTGGTGAAACTTACGAGTATAGTTTCCATAGATAGTTGGAAGTTTAATCATATAGAGTGGGGAAGAATTCAACACTTAAAATTTAAGAGTGGACCCATGTTTAGTCGGAGGCTGAAATCAAGAGTCAAGAGAGAGAAAGAGGGTAGATTATTCAAAAAGATCCACAGTTAAATGGTGAGAAAAAGAGAATCACTGAAGGAAATGGAATAAAAAGGAAATTTCTTAATGGTCCTCCATTTTCTCATCTCTCTTTTAATGGACTAAATGAGTTGTAATTTCCCTTCAGTTCTATAAGTTTATTAATTATTCTAGGAAAGAAGACAACTATGGGAACATCGTGTTTCAAGATCAAATTGTTACGTTTTCAGAAATAAGGGTAGTCAGTAAAAACATACAGGGCATAGCTAAAGGCGTCCACCCTTCTCTCGTTCTCTGCCTTTCATTTCTCCTTCTATGTAGGCTCCTTTCCTGTTTTAGTTAGGCCTTTCTGGCTCCAGGGAACAGACTGCCGTGACCACATTCTGTCTTAAGTAATGTTTCTTTTTTTTTTCCCCGAGATGGAGTCTTGCTCTGTCACCCAGACTGGAGTGCTGGAGTGCAGTGGCATGATCTTGGCTCACTGTGACCTCTGCCTCCCGGGTTCAAGCAATTATCCTGCTTCAGCCTCCCAAGTAGCTGGGATTACAGGCACCCTCCACCATGCCCAGCTAATTTTTTTGTATTTTTAGTAGAGGCAGGGTTTCACCATGTTGACCAGGCTGGTCTTGAACTCCTGACCTCATGATCTGCCCGCCTCAGCCTCACAAAGTGCTGGGATTGCACGTGTGAGGCACCACGCCTGGCGCCATTTTTAGTAAAGGTACACATGGTAGTAAGGGAATCGAATCCCATGGAAACACAGGAAATGCCAGCGTTCAGGTTTTAAGGCAGCTCTAAGGGACCATGCTATCGGTTAGCCTCCTCCACAACCAGAGTTTTGCATAATCTATGTTTCTGCCATTCTTTCTCTTTTTCTCTTTGTCCATCTTCTTACTCACAGTTACTTCTTTCTTGCCAGACAGGATGGGTCAGCTTTAGGCTAAGGTCTAAGTCAGCCAACTCAGCAAACCATTAGAGTTTCATCTTGCAGTAACATGTTGAACACAGTGTCTCAGATGAGGCCTCACCATAGCAACCAATGCTGGGTGATCCAGACCAGTATTTTTGTTCATACCAAATGCTTGCAAATCTATGCATAGTCTTTCCTAATTTTTTCTGGTATGGCATGGATAAGTCCTGCTATTAATTTTGGGGTATAACCGATCTCTTCCCTCCACTACTTATGACTCTCTTAGGCCCAAGCCACATTTGAACCTTGGTCACAGATCAGGCTGAATATTGGGGTGAGTCATTGGATTTTCCCAGCAGAAAGGAGCAGCAGAAGAGAAGCGCTTCAAATAGGCCAGGTTGGCCAGGCATCCTAGGTCCTTGGATTGTTCCCAGCTACTCCCACTCCAATTGCCAGGATCCCAGTCTTTGTCAAACAGGACCTAAAATTGTGCTCATGAACCTCCAGGATGGGTGAAAATTCAGCTGAAGTTGCAATCTGGTAGTATGTCTAATCATTCCTGAACCTAGCAGAAAGTGGTTCTTCTGTTTCCTTAACTGCCTCCAGCCACGCACTGTGGGACCAATATTTGTGGTTTCCCTAATGCACTATAAAAAATACCCACCCAATCCCACTGTCCTTACATCTCCTAATGCATTGAATGTCTACAAATCTGCAACTAACTTTAATGGGTACATCAGCCATCTCCCATGGGTCACCAGGGATAGATTAAGTAACATCTTCCTCCCTACAGACCGTGAACTGCTGGCTTTCCACACTGGGTGGAATGATCCTCCTTTGCCCCTCCTTGTTGAGATGCTGCAGCCAACTGCACGCCGCCTCCTGAGAGTTGCTTTTTTGCAGCATCCTGGTTCTCATTTCCTCCTGCTAGGATTTGAGTTGTAATGAACAGAGACTTAAGGGACCTCAAGTAGATAGGAGGTGGGAGATTTTAAATTGCATCTGGGTCAGAGAGAATGGCAGTCTAGAAATTACCTTCTTTGGGATTTTAGGCAGTTATACATCAGATCATCTGATCACACCCTCAGTAAATAAACCATTCAATTCAGATCATTACTAAGTTTTCATTATGTGCCAGCCACATAGGTATTAGGAACACAGAGGTGTCAAAACAGGCAAAATCTCTGCAGTCTTGGAATTTACATTCCAGTGGGGGAAAGTATATGTGTGTATATGTATATACATACACACATGATGTAGTCCATAGAAGGTGATAAGGGAAAAAATAAAATCAGGAAAGAAGATAGAAAGTGTGAGGGGTGTTATAATTTTAAATAGGGTGACCAGACCTCACTGAGAAGTTGACATTTAAGCAAAGACTTGAAGGAGTTAAGGAATGAACCACATGTTTACCTGGTGTAATGTATTTTAGGCAGAAGGAACAGCAGAGACACAGAGACATGAGCAGGGAGGAAGGAGCCTTCAGGGGGCTGGAAATGTGTAATAGCTTGATCTGGTGGGGGTTTCACAGGTGTACATTTGTAAGAACTCATAAAGCTGTTTACTTGAGATTTTGCACTCTAGGGCATGCATGTCATACCCGAGTAAAAATGGGAGGAGAAAGAGAAGGAAAAGAAGAAAGAAAGAAAGAAAGCTATGTATGAAGGAGGATAAGAAGAGGATGTAAGTAAAGAGGAAAGTAAAGGATCTCTCAAGCCTGGGGGAGATTTCAGCACCCTTAAAGCGAAGGGTATGTGGAACAGTAGAGTAAAGAGCTCTTAATTGTACCTGTAGGTTAACACCCCTTTGTGTTCCTAATATTGATTATATGTACTTTTTCGCATTTCTTACAAGATCAGTTTTGCTAGAGATCTGCCTGTCTTACCGATTTTGTTATCTTTTAATTTACCTCTGCTCTTATTTTCTCTTCTTCATTCTTTAGGTTGGTCTTTTCCTATCCTTTTTAATTGGGGTCTTAACTGCTTTCATTTTTAAATTTAGTCTTAAAAATTCATTGAAGACTGTAAATTTGTATTTAAGAATGGCTTGAGCTGCACTTCACATTATGTGTGATACTACCTTTGTTCAGTTTGAATTAGTTTGTGATTTCCACTGTGAGTTCCTCTTTCAGCCGTGCATTGCGTGGTAGTGTGTTTTTAAATGACTACATAGATAGTAATTTATGGTGCGTGTGCTTGTGTGTTCTGTGTGGCGGGGATTATTTTTCCCATTGCTCTTCAGTGCCATGTTTGTCATAAACTGAGTGTCCGTACACCTCTTTCTGGATTCTCTGCTCTGTTCTTTTGGTCTGTTAGATATCCTTGTGCCAATTACTGTTTTGATTACTGTTGGACAAAGGTATTGTGAACCTGAAAATTACAATAACTTCCCAGATACCCTCCCTTCAATGTTACCTCCTCCCAACATAACATTCTCGTTTGCCACAACCATATGAAGGGAAAGAGAGCCGGGATGGTGGTAAAGGGAATTCTGTCAGAAAGGACAACTTCCTATTTGCCTATTTTCTTTCTTATATATACATTATAATGTTTAAGTTTGCATGTTTTCTTTGTCACAAAGTCAGATGCCTTTAGCAGTCAGACGGGTACAGACGTGAATGCAGCATATACGTCATGACACGGCAACTGCCACTCCAGAAGGTTTTGGCCATGCCTGAATGCAGTGGGCCAAAGCTTTGGATTTGCCTACAAAAATCCTAAGTCTGCATTTTATGTAAAGTCTCCTAATTGTTAAGTGTTATGAACTAACTTTAAAATGCCTTGCAAGCCAAATAAAAAAAAAAAAACATGTCTCTAGGCCATATTCAGCCCCAGGCTACCAGTCTGCTACTCTAACTAAAAGAGGTCTTGCCATTTGTTATATGAAATGCACTATAACCAGACTCCTTGGCCTCCTCTATTGCCAAACTTTAAAAATTCTAAAATCTATGTTATGTGTTATTCTAGACTTTATGGAGCAGACACTAACCATTTCTCACTCACTTATAAAGAGCTATAATTGGGTGCGAGCTTTAGGAGAATATATTTTCTACTTCGGTTATTAAGGAAGGAAGGGAATAAAGAAAATCTCTGATATGCAGGTCTTTCCTAACTTGAAAGCTTTCTATGCCCTCAGAGTTCACTGCTAATTCTATCCCTCTGACTTTTTATTATGAAAATTTTCAAACTTACAGCATATTTAAAAGAATAGTACAGGGAACACCCATGTGCCCCACACCTATATTCACTAAGGGTTTATTTTTTGCCATATATGTTTTATTTCTCTCTTATGACACTTCACCCTTGAAATACGTGTGTGCATCTCCTAAGAATAAGGACATTCTTCATAACCACAATACCATTTTCATATCTAACAAAATTAACATTTCCATAATCTAATATTGAGTCCATATTTAAATTTCCCGAGTTGTTCAGACTGCCTTTTTTTTTTTTAAGAGACAAGTTCTCGCTCTGTTGCCCAGGCTAGAGTGCAGTCACACGATCTTAGCTCACTGCAGCCTTAAAGTCCTGGGCTCAAGCAATCCCCTCTCCTCAGCCTTCCAAGAAGCTAGGACTACAGATGCATACCACCACTCTTCGATAAACTTTGAAACTCTTTTTGTAGAGACAGGGTCTCACTATGTTGCCCAAGCTGATCGGGAACTCCTGGCCTCAGCCAGTCCTCCTGCCTCAGCCTCAAATCCCAAAGTGCTGGGATTACAGACATGAACCACATCACACCTGGCCAAGGACTGCCTTTTAAACCTTTTTTTTTAAAACAGAATTCTATGTAGGTTCACATTTGCATATCTAGAAGTAAAATTATTCCATCATATGGCCCTTGGTAGTTACATCTCTTTCGTCTGTTTTAGCCCAGACTCTACCTCTACTCACACATACCCCTACCTTTTTTTCCCTGTCATACTGACTTTTTAAAACAGCTTCCTTGAGGTATAATTCACTATTACAGACTGAATTGTGTTCCCCCGAAATGTTTATATCAAAGTCCAAACCCCCAGTATCTCGGAATGTGACTGTATTGGAGATAGGATCTTTAAAGTGATAATTAAGTTAAAGCAGAATCGTAAGAGTGGGCTCTAATCCAGTATGACTGGTGTCCGCCTAAGAGGAGATGAGAACATAGGTACAGAGGGAAGGCCATGTGAAGACAGAAAGAAGACAGCCATCTACAAGGCTAGGAGAGAAGCCCTCAGACGAAACCAACCCTACCAACATCTTCATCTTGGACTCCCAGCCTCCAGAACTGCAAGGAAATACATTTCTGTTCTTTAAGCCACCTAGTCTGTGATACTTTGTCATGGCCGCCCTAGCACACTAGTATTTTTACATACCATAAAATTCACCCAGTGTAAGGTATAGTTATTTTTAGTAATTTATGTAGTTGTGCAATCATCACATAATCCAGTGTTAGAACATTACTAGGCTGGACATGGTAGCTCATGTCTGTAATCCCAGCACTTTGGGAGGCCAAGATGGGAGGATTGCTTGAGCCCAGGAATTTAAGACCAGCCTGGGCAAAATAGTGAGACACTGTCTCTACAAAAGAAAAAAGAAAAAGAAGGAAACAGATCTGAGTACTAGATGTGCTTGTTGCTTCTGGGGATTCATTTCTTTTAGGTCCTCTCAGCTGACACAGCACAGAAATATATGTGTATAATCTGTGTATATACACGGCCTTATAAACATTTTTATATGTGACCATCTTTATATGAAGTTAAACATGAGTTTATACTAATGTCTCTCACTCTAGTCCATGACCAAATGAGTCATTCTAGCCTTCCCCCATTGCTTATCTTTAAATTCCCTGTCCAAAAGTGAGAAATCTGGCTTGCACCATCTACTGTCCATTTACCTAATGGTTCATTTCCAGTATACATGGATAGCAGTATCAGAATTGTTAACCTGCACCCCTGTGAGGCACAACTTTATCAAACAGAGTACAGTGCTACATGCCTTTCCTTTTCCCTTTAGTCTTACACACTCCACTCATTTCCAGAGTTACTTAGGTCAGCACCTACCTTTTCCTCCCACCCTCTTCAGTGAGATTGTTTCATACCTTTTTCGTTGTTGTTATTGTTGTTGTTGAGATGGAGTCTTGCTCTGTCGCCCAGGCTGAAATGCAGTGGTGCAATCTGAGCTCACTGCAACCTCCACCTCTGGGTTCAAGCAATTATCTGCCTCAGCCTCCCGAGTAGTTGAGATTACAGGCGCATGCTACCATGCCCAACTCATTTTTTTGTATTTTTAGTAGAGACGGGGTTTCACCATCTTGGCCAGTCTGCTCTTGAACTCCTAACCTCAGGTGATCTACCTGCCTTGGCCTCCCAAAGTGCTGAGATTACAGGCATGAGTCACCGCGCCCAGCCCATACCGTTTGATATAGGTAGATTCTCTTGTCACATTTTGCATTCCTTCCTGAAATCCCCCAACCTCCTCATTTTTTTTAAGTTGCCCATATTAAAGTTCACTCTTGATGCTGTTGAGTTCTATAGGTTTTGGCAAACGTATAGTGTCATGTATCCACCATTACAGTAGCATACAGAACAGTTTCACTGCTCTGAAGATAATGTGTGCGTAACCTGTTCATTCCTTTCCCTCTTTCCCCTGAACCCACGAGAACCCACAGGAACCACTAATCATTTTACTGTCTATATAGTTGTGCCTTTTCTAGAATGTCATATAATTGGAATCATACAGAATGTAGCCTTTTCAGATTGGCTTCTTTCACTTAGCAGTAAGCATTTAAGGTTCCACCATGTCTTTCCATGGCTTCATAGCACATTTTTTTTAGTCAAGAAATGGTTCATTATATGGAGGTACCATCATTTGTTTCTCCATTCACCTATTGAAGAACATCTTGGTTGCTTCCACTTTTCGGCAACTATGAGTAAAGCTACTACAAACATTTGCAAGCACATTTTTTTGTATGGACACAAGTTTTTTAATCTATTGGATAAATACCTAGGAGTGCTATTGCTCAATCATGTTGTAAGACTAAATTTAGCTTTGTAAGAACTGCTAATTTTTTTCCAAAGTGGCTGTATCATTTTGCATTTCCACCAGGAGTGAATGAGAGTTTCTGTCACTTCCCATCCTCACCCATATTTGATACTGTCTTGTTTTTTTAGCCATTCTAATAGGTATGTAGTTATAGCATATATTTTTCTATTATCCTAAAATATATAACTCAGTACACACTGGGTTATCAATTAATCTTTATTAGAACCATCTCCCCACTCTTTGTCATTAGTTGGTTTATTTTCAGGAGACAAAGATTGGTCTTGTAAGCCTAAGTAAAGATAATTGAAAGATAAATTTGGCACTTTTTTCCCTTCTTCCATTAGCAAGAATTATTCAATCAATTTACCGTTTAGTGATGGTTCTAGTCACTCACACAGGAAAGATAAAAACAGGAAATCGTGACAGGTTTTTGAGACTCTTTTCAGCAAACACTGTTCTCACAAATGGCGTAGTTAAATAATTGTAAACAGCAATCTGAGCATGAAACATGAAGTTACAGGTGACCCCTTTCTATGTATAAATATTGCACACTAAGGTTAGGGTTTCAGCCAAGCGGAATCTGCATTATTGTCAAGTTAGCATCATTCCCTTTGAGTCATTCTCTATACTATATTTGTATGTAATATTGAATTAAAGCATTCATTCTAAAATTGTTAAGAAAGGTTACAATTTTTACAGGGGCAGTAGGGTCAGAATTTGAATGTTTTGTGAAGCTGGGAAACTTGTGGTTGCTGAGGCTTGATATGGAAAACAGAAACAAGAAATAACCTACATAATTAGCAATGTTGTGTCCAAAACTTTGATCACAATCTCTTTGAGAATTGTGCTAGAGATCACTATAAACTAGGGGGAAAGATCGCTCCCCATGGCTGAAGCATGTTGCTTGAATAAATGCACTTCTACCACTCGAGTTCATGTGGATGTTAGCCCTCCCAAACCAGCATCCATGGAGCAGGTTGCCAAGACTGAGTTTAATTTGCGTAAACAAAAAATCTGTTCGCCAGTTTTGAGTGAGACCGCATAAACCGAAACATATAACCTTACCTCAGCTAGAATTCTTCTTACCCTTCTTTTGTTGTTGAGTCATGTTAGTTTTGCCTGATGTATTGGTTTGAAGAATGTTTGAATCTGCCCGTTAATGTTGTTTTGATATAGTCCCTTTTTATCAGTATGGGCTTGATGGCTAAGGAAGCAGCCAATTAATTGCACAAATACCTCCTTTAGTTCTGTGGAGAATAGGAAGCGAGCAGGGGAGAGAGAAGAGACAATTATCTGAACTGATGTGACTGTTTTGTAAAGGTAAATGGACTGTAATTATGCCAGACTTCATGGTTTATTACTCTATTTGACGTGACTTGCTAGAAAGATACCGTTTCATTTGGAAGATAGATTGTCCTTGTAATGTGTGCAGGGCGAACCCTGCTGAAATCCATCCACCCGCTGGTCTGCGCCCCATCACCATTTCTAAAGCACCCTACCCTCATGGCAGTGTCCCAAAGGAAGGGGTTTCCATGGTAACCTCAATGGAGGCAGTCAGCTGATGTCTGGCACCGCCCGTGCTGGTGCGCACTAGCCTACTCACCCCCTCGGCCCTCCCTCAATCCTTTAGACTATATTTATTAGTTCTCTTTAATGGAAAGTATATAATCCCTTAATGTCAGACCCTGAGTGGCACTCAGCTTTATTAATTTATTTAGGTAATAAATTTACCTTCCTGATTAATTCTCAGCAGGTCCTGGGAGCTGTATTATTTTGAACATCTTGTGCAATGTTTATATTTCCTCATGTTAGAACAAAGAGAGTTACTTAGCAAAATTAGATATTTGGAAACCTCTCTTCTTAGAGAAAAATGATGACTATATTATGGAAAAATTTAGAAAAATACACGTCAAAGTTTCAGTTTAATTTTTCAAGAAATTTTTTCTTATTCTGATGGCTTTGGCAATGAAACCAGCTTTCCCCTCCTCTTATAATTTCTTTTTAGCACTCAATGACTTTATTATTGGATTTGAGTGAGCCATGTAGTTTTAAAATACTTCTAAGAAATGTGACAACTAAGCCGCATTCTCTCTTTCTTTTTCTGTTAATAAGAGAGAAAGAAGTCAGAATTTCAGAGCTCCCCTATTGATGATTTTCCTGACATGTTCAGAAGCAAACGCCTTTTGTTACACTGGTTAGAGACAGCTGCTTATGCCAAACAGTACTAAGCAAACTGCTTTTCTTTTTTTAATGCATTTTTCCTTACATGTGCAAAAATCTGACCAATAAGCAAACCAATTTATAATACCAAAAGTCACTGCTTTCAGGCACAAAGTGGAGTCCATTTTCATCAGTACTGTACTTGGAAATTCAATTTCATATGTAAAAGATGTCTCAAAGCAATGTCTGAAAGCACCAACCACTAGGGCCAATTTATGACTCCTTTAAAAAGCTGTCTTCTTAAAGAAACACAATGCCTTTTAAGAACTGAAGTGTAAGCAAATTAGTACAGTACCAGTTTAATTTATCCAGAGGTCAGATTGCTAGAGGCAAGATGGCTTTAAAACAAAGCCATACACGGAGACATATATATTTTTTAAATCTCTACATTTGCAGAAATGGATGTCACTAAGCTGAGGCAATAATAGGCTTCCTTTAGACAGCTGTCTTTATCAGAGCTCTCTTTTAGGCAGTAAACATTTTGGAGAACCTCTCATGTACTGTGCATTTGGCAGGCACTGGCGGTGCAAGCATGCATCATGTAGCCTCTGCCTACACCCTTGTGGACCCGTGGGAGAGGCAGGGAAGCCACCAGCTCATCAGGCACGGTGCCTGGGTTGCTCACTGTGGCAGCCCTGTAGGTGTACAGTACAGTAATACCTTCCTCTCAAGAGAAAACTGGTGCTCAGAAAGGTGAAGCAATCCACCTTGGTCACAAAGCTCACCAGGAATGGAGCTGGGCTTCACACCTTTGTGTGTGTGACCTAGCCCCTTATCCTGAGTGTGTTTAACCTAGGCCAGTTCCCCAGTTCCAACAGCCACCTGCTACCTGCCCCTCCTTCTGACAGATAACACATGAGACTCAAATTCTGTTTGGGACCTGGAGCAGTGACTCACACCTGTAATCCCAGCACTTTGGGAAGCTGAGGCAGACAGATCACATGAACTCAGGAGTTTGAGACCAGCCTGGGTAACATAGTGAAAACCTGTGTCTACAAAAAATACAAAAATTAGCCAGTAGTCCCAGCGACTCAGGAGGCTGAGGCAGGACAATTGCTTGAGCCCAGGATGCAGAGGATGCAGTAAGCCGAGATCGCACCATTGCACCCCACTTTGAGCAACGCAGCGAGACCCTATCTAAAAAAAAAAATTCTGTTTTAAGAGGAAAGAAATGACAGAGCTAACATTCATCACATGTGTCATGCCAGGTGTTTCTTAAGTCCTTTGACCAGACTGTATCTCAATCATTATAAGAATCCTGGTCAGGAAGTAAGTCTCATTTTATAGATGAAGAAATAAATTCTCAGAGAAGTTGATCACTAGCACACTGTTTCAGTGCAGGTTCTTCTCATCTCAAAGCCAGAGGTAGCCACAAAGTCAGGTATCTTTCTACCTAACTTAATTACCAAAGTTGCTCTCTTTCTCTCTCCCATTTTCTTTATCTATCTATATAAGTCTTTCTTACATTAATAATAGCTTTCTAAAACAGTTTATCTTAACCTTTTGAGGATTAGTGACATGTAGGCCCACAGGAAACTGAATAATCAAGATGACAGTGTGCATATTGACCCTGGTGTGCATATCCAGAGCTCTGAAGGTCCATTGGGATACAAAAAAGGGCCAGGCGCTGTGGCTCACACCTGTAATCCCAACACTTTGGGAGGCCGAGGCAGGCAGATCACTTGAGCCCAGAAGTTCAAGATCAGCCTGGCCAACATGATGAAACCCTATCTCTACTAAAAATACAAAAATTAGCTGGGTGGGTGGTGGGTGCCTGTAATCCCAGCTGCTCAGGAGGCTGAGGCGGGAGAATTGCTTGAACCCGGGAGGCGGAGGTTGCAGTGAGTGGAGATCACACCATTGCATTCCAGCCTGGGTGACAAGAACAAGACAACATCTCAAAGAAAAAAAAAAAAAAAGATATTAAAAAGGAAAAAAAGAAAACGTCTTCATTTCTTTTAGGAGGGAAAAAACCAGCACCTTTGAAGAGAGCTGCCACATTGTACTGTTATTTGTAGACATAACAGTAAAGATTTGTAGAGAGTTTGTTTCTCTCAATTGCAATCCTGCCTTCTCAAAGACGAAAAGGTACTACAGTCTCAAGAAGGGCAGAAAATATATAGTGGTTTTACTGTTAACCTGCTGTTTAGAAGATTTGATTTTTATTTTATTTAGTTTCCACTTTTAAAGCCAAATAAAAAATGTTAGTAGTTTAACTCAGGGGTTCTCAACTTAAGCTGCACATTAGAATGGCCTGGAGAGTTCTTAAAATTTCTGTTACCCAGGTCATACTCCAGATCAATGAAATCAAATCTCAGCTGGTAGACCTAGGGATCAGCATGTTTTAAAGCTCCTCAGGCCAGCTGGGCACAATGGCTAACACCTATAATCCAGCACTTTGGGAAGCCAAAGTGGGAGGACTGCTTGAGCCCAGGAGTTCAATACCTGGGCAACATAGCAAGACCCTATCTCTACAAAAAAAAAATTAAAGGAAAACTAAAATAAAGCTCCCCAGGTGACTGCACTATGCAGCCAGCGATAAGAACCACTTATCTAACTATTCTGTTCCCCAAATTTTTTCACATTGTTG
The DNA here is from genome assembly GCA_963573385.1 of Cacajao melanocephalus. Lineage (NCBI taxonomy): Eukaryota > Metazoa > Chordata > Mammalia > Primates > Pitheciidae > Cacajao > Cacajao melanocephalus. The sequence goes on from CAUYLG010035196.1 coordinate 19,192, forward strand.
TTTTGGCTACTTCTTGGAAACATCTGTTAAAAGTTGGAGTTGCCCCCAAATTCAATTCTGCCATTAGAGTGTTTTCTCACTTATGTGTATGTGTGTGAAGGATAGACACAGAATGCTAAAGTCTGAATGTGTTCCCCCAAAATTCATATGTCAAAATCCTAACCTCCAAGGTGATAGAATTCGGAGATGGGACCTTTGGGAGGTTTCTACCTTCATAATGGGATTAGCGACCTCATACACGAAGCCCCAGAGAGACCCCCGCCTTTTTGCCATGTGAGGACACTATGAGAAGTTGGCCGTCTGCAATCTAGAAGAGGGCCACCAGCACCCTCATCTAGGACTTCTAGCTTCCAGAACTGTGAGGAGTAAATCTCTGTTGTTTATGAGCAACCAGTTTACGGTATTTTGTCATAGCCACCTCTGTGGACTAAGACAGAGTTGGAGAAAGTGTGTGTTTTCCAGAAAGCCTCATGATCCTGTGATCTGTATCGAAAATTAAATCTTCTTTAAGTCGCTGACCATGGTTTAATGTTTGAGGACAGTCTCATCAAAAATTTTCCTTAAACAAGAGTAGTATAAGATAAAGAAATCACCTTATATTTGGGGACTTTCATTCCTTATAGGGGACATCTGCATATATGGTCTCACTTGGCAACAACCCCCCCACCACCACACACACCCCCCACTGGGCGGTGACCGATGCTGTTCCTGGACTGTAGCCATTAAATAAATGAGTTTGTTTCCTTGTTATTGGCTAAGGTCCAAAGCTAACTTTCTTTACACAGAATTGTTATGATGAAGTTCTACACTACACGGGGAATCTGATTTTTTAATATAATAAACATTAGAAGGATTTCATTTTATCAGAATCGTATCTAAGCATAGACCTCTTTACAGTGTGCCATGGTTAAGGTATAGCTAGTGGGAGCAAGTAAAGTTGACAGGCTCAGGGTCCTCTCTCCTGAGTTAGCTGAGCTACTACTTTGGCTCCTGTTGAGGGAACAGCCATTCTGCTTCTTGGGAGCCACCTCTGATGTCTGCCCTTACCATCCCATCTCATAGCCTTTCACAAAGCTTATTGAGTTGTAAAAATATCTTATATTGCATTTAAAGATCATTACACTATAAATGGTAAAGGACAAAAGAAAAATCACACCCCATTGGGGTCTGGCAACACAAGTGTTAGGATATGTGGAAGCAGATGGGTGGTTGTTGAATTCATGCCCCATTTTTACAGTAGCACCCCCCTCAGTGGAATGTTGAAGCCCGAAATTAGGTGTATGAAATAATACATGGAAAGTCCTCAGCATCGTTCTTATCACACAGTCAAATGCTCCATAATTAGAAACTGCTCTTTGCACCCTTGCAAACTGGCAATCCCGTGCCTGTAGAAATCAGAGTCTGATAAAGTCCGCTTTCAGTGCCCTCACTGTCTAATCTTTGCTCTCGGTTTTCATTCTGCCTGGAGTGTTCTCCCAGATAACTAAATGGCTTCTTCACTTCATTCAGGCCTCTGCCCAAATATAACCTTAAAAGGGTTGCTCAGAATGATACCCTCAACTCCATCTTACCCCTCTGTATCCCTTTACACACTTTATTCCTCTTCATAGGCCACATCTCCACCTGTCACATTATTACAGTTCTTTACAGTCTGGCTCCCCCACACCCCGATTAGAACATAGACTCCATGGAAGAAGGTTCGGGGGCTCTCCTGTTCCCAGAACACTGCCTGCCATACAGTAGGTGCTCAATACATGCGTGTTGATGGTTGAGTTGGAGAGGTCAAGACTGGTGACAGGAAAAGCAGTTAAGAGGCTGCTTAAGAAATTACAAGGACCCGAACTCAAGCAAGGACCATAAAGATGGGGAGATGGGTTGAAGACCTGTTTACAAGCTAGAGCAACAGGCCTTGGTGACTCACCAAGTTGGGAAATAGAGGAAAAGAAGCAGGGATGTGGTAGCAGAGTGTGAGAAAGTTCAGTCTCAAATGGGATTCATTTGAGGCAAGGCCCAATACACAGACATAGAGCAACCTTGGATGGAGACTGTCTTAGCATGGGCTGCTGTAACGAGAAACCACAGATTGAGTGGCTTAAACAACAGGAATTTATTCTTCCAGTCCCGAGGCTGGAAGTCCAAGATCAGGGTGCCAGCATGTTTGAGCTCTGATGAGGGCTTTCCTTTAGGTTCACAGAGGACAGGCTGCCTTCTCATTGTATCCTTACATGGGGAAGAGAGGGAGGAAGCAGGTTCTGGCCTGTCTTTTCTTATAGAGAGGTAATCCCAGCATGAGGGCTCCACCCTCACTACCTAATTACCTCCCATAGGCCCCACCTCCAAATACCACCACACTGGGGATTAGGGTTTCAACATGTGAACGTTAGGAGGTCACAAACATTCAGTCTTAGCAGAGACATGAATTTGGAGGCCATTAATGTGTGGTAGCTGCAGCCATGAGAGTGGACAAGAGCATGGGGAGAGGGATAAGGAAAGAAAAGGGAAAGTACCTGCAAGGTAACCAGTAAGAATAAAGCTTTAAGGCTGTGATTAAGGGCTGGCTTTGATAAAGAGGAACACGTGGGAACCATCAGTCTCCTAAGCAAGGAGAACCTTTTGAACCCATCCATAGCTTTTACTCTGTCTTCCACACATTCAATAAATTCCATCATCTACTACTTACCTGGTAGGTAGTAGGGAAACAAGGACGCGAAGATGCAGCTTCTGCTTGTCGTTTAGTGGGAGAGGCAAATACAAACAATTACAGTGAAGCTTGTTAAATGCAAATGCAAAGGTGAGCATGAAGTGCTATGAGACGCAGAAGATGGCAGAAATGACTTTTCAGGACAAGGAAACGTTTGAGGTGGCTCATACATACAGGTTGAGCATCCCTAATCCAAAATTCAAAACTCTCCGAATTCCAAAACTCTTTGAGCGCCGATATGACACCACAAGTGGAAAATTCCACATCTGACTGCATGTGACGGGTTGCAGTGAAAACACAGGCACACAGCACAGCTTATTCAATATCCCCAAGGGAAAAATAAAATTACCTTCAGGTTATGTGAATAAGATTTATAGGAAACATAAATGAATGTCATGTTTAGACTTGGGTTTCATCCCCAAAATATCTCATTATATATATATGCAGCTATCCCAAAATCTGAATAAACTGCAAACTCTAAAACATTTCTGGTTCCAAGCACTTTGGATAAGGTATGCTCAACGTGTATATGCAAATGCTTGTGCATGTTTACAATGGGCTCTTGTAGGTTTTTTCAGGTTCTTAAAAGGGGCGTGTGCTCCACCACTATTAACAATGCAGAGCTACCACTTTTAAGTGGTGTGATGAGGTTTGTGTCCTTAGGAAGCTAATTCTGACAGCATTACAAATATATACCAAAGAGACAAGAGGCTGGTGAAATAAGTATCATTTCAGGGGTTCTTGGAATAATCTCAACAGATAAAGTGACACCAGAAATAGAGAAAGAGATGAGATAAAAGAGGTTTCTGAGTTATTCTTAATTAAGGTTAACATTTTTTGAAATATTTCCTGTGAGCCAGGCACTAGTTTAATTTTCTGCCTGTATTACTTTAGATAATTTTTTCGTCCTCCCTGTGAGTTAGGTAGTATTATTAACCCCACTTTGAAGGTAAAGAAACTGAGGCACAGAGCGTTGATAGGGCTTATCTGAAGATATAAAGTCATTAAGAAGTAGTGCCAGAATTGGACCCCCAGCAGTGTGGCTTCAGAGCCTGTGCCTGCCTCCCAGGTAGGAATGGATGAGTTGGGGAAATAGAGGTGTTCTCTTTGGGGCTTTGGAGGTGGTATGGCTGGTGGCACTTTATTGAGATATGGCCCTGAAAAAGAAGAGTAGTAAGGGTAAGATGACGAGTGTCATTTTGTCCGGGTCAAGTATGTGGTCCCCGTGGGCTCTCCAGGAGACTTCTGTTTGTGCTTTCCCTAGACAGGCAGAAATGCCCATCTGAAGCTCCAGAGAAAAGTCTAAGCGTGACCTGCATGTTTGAGAAATTATCAACATTTTAAAGAGAGGGAAACGTGCAGTCTCTTCTCTCCAAATGTGGTTCCCATTGTCCAGCCTGTGATGTGAGCCTCCTGGTTCCTCACCTACCTCATGAACCCCCTAAGGAGAAACTACATTTCTAATTTGTTTGGGGCATTATCTAGAATGAGAAGTTGGGCCTTCCAGTTCTGAACAAAATGGAAGAGATGCATTTCTCCCTACCTGTCTCACTAAATACAGCTAAAAATCCTAGACATTATATTATAAAACAAATCTAGAAAGATTCTGAATGCTAGAGAGAGGAAGGTGGACCGGCTAGGGACTTCAGGACTCCAAAGGAACTTGGCAGGGAGGGTTTCCCTGACCTTTCTTTTTGGCTCCTTTCTATCCCAGACTGGATGCTGGAGAAGCCTGCCATTCCAGAAACACCAGCGGGCGAAGAGAAGAGCCTGCTCTCTCTTGCCAAAAGTACAGGAAAGGGGTAGCCTAGCAAAACAGAATCCTTTTTAACAATAAACACCCTTCTCTAGAAAAGCATCAGGGGAAGATATGCAGTACCTCCAGCTCTCATCAGCAAAGGCCTAGTGAAAAGCCTAGCCCTCCACCCTTGCCTGGCAGTAAAGAGGTACCCTTCTCCTGACCCTTCCCTGCTGGAGTGGAGTCAAGGAGGTTCAGTGGGGAGCCTAGGGGTAATGAGGTACCCAATCCTTCTCAGGATGTCAGTGGAAACTGAGGGATGTGCCTAGGTTTCCACCCGCTCTTAGAGGCTATGAGTCGCCTCTCATACTCCCCACAGCGTCGTGTCAATGGAAGCCATGTTGAGGGGCCTGGACTTCCACTCCCATCCAGCAGTGAAGCATTGGTCCTCCCCTCCTCCTCCTGGCCCACTTTTAGTGGAAGCCTGCTAAAAGAGATTTAAGTAAGATCCGGAGTCTCATAACACAATATCCAAAATGAACCAGGATACAATTAAAAAAACACTCATCATACCCAAAATAGTTGTTAGTGTACACCGACTCAAAATAGGATAAGGAAAATAAGCCTAAAATGATGCGTGAATCATCTTTTTTCATTTTGCATTGAGAGGGTCATTAATTTGTAAGGCAAAAAATTCAATTAAAGACTAATAAGGAAAGCAACTTAATTAAGTTGGTATTTTAAGAGAGAGGAAAAAAATAAATTTAAAAGAGGTAATACAGAACTTGATTCAATTAGTAAAACAATTAGTTTTGTAAAATAATAATTTGACTATCCAGGACCCAATTATTTAGTAGTTTTACCTAAATCAGTGGTTACATGTGATTTGGATCACTTGGGGAGCTTTTACAAACTGCAGATGCCCAGCCCAAACCAGACCAAACACATCACAGTCTTCCCTGTGAGTCTCATATACAGCCGTGGTTGAAAGCCATTGGCCCAAATGAACTGTAATCAGAATGAAAATGGGAGGATGTTTTTACCTCCCAAATAGATGGGACAGAGTCAAAGTAGATGGGACAGGGTTTGTGCACAAAACGTTGTATGTTCTTTCCACAGGATGCCTTCTTGGACCATTTGTCTTGCTTTATGTACCCTTGTGATGAATTTGATTATCTCATTCCCAAGCCTGAAACAATAAATCTAAAGCAGTAATTAAAAGGAAGTCAGTCTCTTACGGGCAGGCATATTGATGGTTGCAATATATGAAAACTGAAAGTACAAGAAGACTCAGAGATTTAATTCAGTTCCACTAGATGGCTTGGTATTAAAAACTTGTTGAAGTGATTTCTTGAGCTGTGTCCTCAGAGCAGTCTATTTGGAATTAAAATTCAATTTTTCGTGAAACTACTGAACTCCAAGTTACAAGACAAGCCCAGGAACCCAAACTGCCAAATATTCAGGCAATATCTGGCCTTAGATTTTAACAAAAAGAAGACAGTTACCCATTTGGCTAGTACCCATGAACCTAGTAGGTTCTAAAAACCTTTCTAGTAAGGAATTTGATATTTAGTCTAAATATGAAAAAGCCAAATTTGCTTGCTACAAATGAGGTTTTTGCAACAAAAGGAAAAAATTAGCCAAACATTTAAATTAATGGAAGATTTGCCAGGTACAGTGGCTCATGCCTGTCATCCCAGCACTTTGGGAGGCTGAGGCAGGTGGATCACTTGAGGTCAGGAGTTCGAGACCAGTCTGGCCAACATGGTGAAACCTGTCTCTACTAAAAATACAAAAGTTAGCCAGGCGTGGTGGCAGTCACCTGTAATCCCAGCTACTCAGGAGGCTGAGGCAGGAGAATTGCTTGAATCTGAGAGGCAGAGGTTGCAGTGACCTGAGATCATGCCATTGCACTCCAGCCTGGGCAACAGAGCAAGACTCCATCACAAAAAAAAATAATAATAATTAATTAATTAATTAACGGAGGAGGCTATGGGAGGCCCAGCTTCCTGTGTGTCACTCTCTAGAGGAATTTGTATTTAATTTTGTTAAGTACAAAGTCCATTGTGATGAGAACATTATGTAGGTTGTAAATTTTCTTCTTGATGGTGCCCTTGATCCCTGTCAGGATGTGGACTATTGGGAAGAAATTGAAGTTGAATATGGAGATGTTTTATTTATTCAGTGCAGTGAGGTGAACTGATGTTGGAAACTTATTGAAGAGTTTTGCTGAGTGGCTTTCATCAAGCTGTTAAAATCAAGGTTGAAAGCCCTTATCAATCAATAATAAAAACTTAGCCCTTTTAATCAGTTGATTACAATTATTTTCCTTGACCTGAATAACGTTGATCAATAGTACTAGGCTCACAACAGGCACTTGGGAATATACTGGATTCAAGACAGTTTTTCATTACCACTCAAGGTCCATGTTTTGTAGAAATAGGTTTTGTTTTACCATTAAAACAGCATGTGGCTCACACATACCATATGATGTTTGGATCATGGGATCCAGGCGTTCAGTCATAGAGAGCCCAGTAGCCCTGAAGATGCATCTGTTTTAAAGCATACTATTTAACATTCACCATAATAACTCTGAATCCCTGAGAAAGGAAAAGAATTTTATTCTGTTTCATGTAGCGGGAAAATATTTATAAATATGGTATTTTTAGTGTTTATCCGATGTGTTAAAATAATAAAAAAAAAATTGTTGAAAGTTACTACCTGTTTGTAAAGGAAGTAATTCTTAGTTATCCCAAACTATTCATTCTTTCCATGATGCATTTACAAAGTTAAGGCTTCTCTCTGTTGTGGTCATAGGTTCTCCGGTCAGTGATTCAGAAAGGGCGGGCCGGACGCGGTGGCTCACGCCTGTAATCCCAACACTTTGGGAGGCTGAGCTGGGTGGATCACCTAAAGTCAGGAGTTGGAGACCAGCCTGACAACATGGTGAAACCCTGTCTCTACTAAAAATACAAAAAATTACCAGGCATGGTGGCAGGCACCTGTAATCTGAGCTACCTGAGAGGCTGAGGCAGGAGAATTGCTGGAACCTGGGAAGCAAAGGTGCAGTGAGCCAAGATCGCACCATTGCCCTCCAGCCCGGGCTGACAACTGCGAGACTCTGTCTACCAGAAACGAAAAGAAAGGGCAAAGCAGGTGGCTTCTCTTTGCTTTGTAGTATCTGAGGCCTCAGCTGGGAAGAGTTGAAGGCTGGGGGCGACTTAAGAGCTGGGACTGGAACCATTTGAAGGCTTGTTCACTGTAACTGACACCTTGGTGGGGAGGACTCAGACACTGGGACTGCTGACTGGAGAGCCTTGTGAGGCCTTTTGGAGATGCTTGGCTTCCTCACAACATGGTGGCCTCTGGGTAGTCAGACTTCTTTATTTTATTTATTAATTTTTTTTGAGACAGAGTCTGCTTTGTCGCCCAGGCTAGAGTGCAGTGGCGTGATCTCGGCTTAACGCAACCTCAGCCTCCTGGGTTCAAGCAATTCTTGTGCCTCAGCCTCCAGAATAGCTGGGACTACAAGTGTGCACCACCATGTTGGGCGAATTTTTATATTTTTAATAGAAACAGCCATGTTGGCCAGCCTAGTCTTGAACTCCCAACCTCAGGTGATCCACCTGCCTTGGCCTCCTAAAGTGCTGGGATTACAATCATAAGCCACCGCAACTGACAGTAGTTGGACTTCTTATGAGGTGGCTAGCGCTCAAAACATAAGTGTCCCATTGAACAAGGCAGAAGCTGCATTGTCTTTTTTGAGCTAGCCTCCGAAGTCACACAGCCCCAATTCTGTTGCATTTTATTGGTCAGAAGCCAGTGATGTGGTCAGCCTAGATTCAAGAGGTGGGGACTATCTTTCTATGGAAGGAATGTGAAAATTTTTGTAAACTTGTTTTAAATCCTCCACTTTCTACCTGCTGGTTTAAATTATTTTCATTACTCTGACTTATAATGCACTTACCAGTCAGTCATTATGGTTACACCTGTAATCCCAATACTTTAGGAGGCCAAGGCTGGAGGACTGCTTGAGGCCTGGAGCTTAAGACGAGTCTGAGCAACACAAAAAGACCTCATCTCTACCCAAAAAAAAAAAAAAAATTAATTAGCTGGACATGGTGGTACATGCCTGTAGTCCCAGCTGTTTGGGAGGCAGAGGTGGAGGATTGCTTGAGCCCAGGAGCTCAAGGTGTGAGCCATGATTGCACCACTGCACTCCAGCCTGGGCAACAGAGTTAGGCCCTAGCTCAAAAAAAAAAAAATGAAGTAAAATAAAATAAAATGTGTTACTCACTCCCAAGATGTCCCAAAAGTCTCATCTCCTTATAATACCAGGTTTAAGGTCAAGGGCCAGGATCTCATCTAATTCAATCTGGGCGCAGTTCCTTAAGCAAAGTTCCCGAAATCTGAAGAACAACTAAAAGGAAAAGTTATCTGCCTCCCATACCCAACGTGCAGTGGTGATCTAGGGATGGGATACCTACCACAGACACTTCTGTTCAAAGAGGAAGGGAATGCGGGGAACATAAGAGTTACTGGCCATCTGTGTTCACAGCTAAGTAGCTGACTTAGCCTGCTTCCTGTCCACAAAAGGCTGGGGCTAGGGGCCAAAGCCTGTTGCATTTTGTCATGTCTCTGTTGCTTTCAATCCAATCCTTTGAAATTTTGGTGGATTCACTATGTATCTACTCTATTAGACAAAAACCACGCCCACAAATCTCTGCAAAATAAACTCTCCCATACCTTGGGCTCCTTGTGAGCTACTGTGGGACAAGACCCTTAAGACTCAGGAGCCCTGTTTAACACATAGAATTTATAAGGTATGCCCTGAAGATCTTTAGCGCCTCTTTTAGTCTGTCTGGAAGATACTATGAATGCCTTAGGTCTTTCTAAGGTTTTAACAAAGGATTTTACAATCCCACTCTGGATTTGATCCATTGCCCTGAAATCATTTCTTAATTTGAGAATCATTTGCCATCTGGAGAAACTGGGTATAAGAAACAGTTTTATTTTCAAGCCCAGCAATTGCAGGCTTCTTTGTATTTCCTCTCAATTTTACATGAGAGTGGAACAGTTCTTTATTAAGGTCCTCTCTCTCTTCTCACATGTTTTTCATAGACAGCAAGAAGCAGCCAGATGGCACTTTGAGTGTTCTGTCTAGAAATCTCCTTATCTAGATCATCACATTTGTTAGGTACATTTTCTGTTTTCTGCCTTCCCATAAGCAACAGTGTTGTCAAATTTTCTCCTACTTAACAACAAAGGTCCCCTTTGCTCTGGCTGGAAATAATGTTTTCCCTGTTTTCCTCAGGTCTTCACTGACCCTCTCTTTAAGGCCTGCCATGATTCCCCCAGCAGTCTCTCAGGACCTTTCCAGCTTCCTCCCACTTCCCGAAGCCAGTGCGAACTATTTGGGGTAATGCTTCAGGAGCACCCCACTCCTGTTCCGAAATTTTATTCCAATTACTATTGCCGTGTAACAATCCATCTTCAGACTTAGTGGAATGAAACAACCACTACTTTATCATGTTCTTAGATTCTGTTGGTAAGGAATTTGGAAGAGGCACAGTGAGGCCAGTATGCCTCTGCTCCACAATGTCTAGGCCCTCAGGAAGATTCAAAGGCAGGGTTGCTTGATAACTAAGAGTTGAAATCACTGGAGCCCTCATACACTCGCTTGTCTGACCCCAGGGCTGGCCGAGCTCCAGCCAGGACTGCTGACCAGAGCATCTGCACAGGACCCCTCTGAAAGGCTTGGCTGCCTCACGGCACCTCAAAACCATCAGCCTGCTTGCATGAGGGCTCTGGGCTCAAGCAATGTGTTGCTTTCAAGAAACGCTTGCTTGTAAAGGGATAAACTCTCAGTTAGGCCAAAGCTTCCATTATTTCCACAATGAGCCCACACGGCTGGGCTTCCTGAGTTACAGCTAGTTGAGGAATAAGGAGGGAACAAGGAGAGGGGCTGGGAAGGGAGAAGGAGGGAGATTAGGAGAGACAGATGAACAGACAACAGAGAAAGAAGGTGAAAAGAAAGTCACCAGGTGTCTTGCAAATAGCCAGAGCAAACTGTCTTCCAAGTTTCTGAATGGAAAGCAGGATGAACAGAATGTTCTCCATCAAGGAGCAGCCAAATCAATTTGTTAACTGAGATCAAAAGAGCATAAACATTATCTCTGCAGTCTAATCAAAGAACGGAAGTTGAATAGTACATCCAAAAAGCCAAGTGTCTATGTCAAAATACAAGCAAATAAAGTGACCACTACAATTTCCTGAAAGTTCTTTGTGTGTCAGGCATAGCTTTGGACAGGGGCGGGGGAAGGGGGAGGGAGGTGGGAGGAATACCAAGTTAATGAAGTCCCTTAGAGGTGTATGTAGAGAGCAGTAGCCAAAGAAGAGGAGAGAGTCTCCCAGGAGAGAAGACTGCAGAGCAGCTGCTACTGGGAGGAAGTTTGAAGCAAAGATGCTCCAGAGGAAAAAAAAAAAATTAAAACTGATTATTATAGTGATAATATAGCAATAAATACATTTGAGTATTTACCGTCTTACTATAAAATGTTGTTTTATGTACCATGATATACTATAAAATAAAAACAATACAAATACGAAACTTCATACTTGACTCAAAAAGGTGAAAGCCTCCAAGCCTGACCCCAAGAAGATCATTCTAGTTGGCAAAGCACACCAATAACATGTAAATGTGACCTATTAATAAACTGAGTCATATTGAGGTATTTCTTACTAGTGATCCACCCTTACACTTGTGGAATATACTCTCATGGTCATGGTGTTTATCTTGTTGACTCCAGTTCCTTAATTATTTTGGATTTTTGCATCTATATTCGTAAGTTACATTGATCTCTGGGTGTTTGTGTATGTGTGAGAGAGAGATTCATCAGGTTTTGCTAGCAGGATAAATAAAATGAGTCAGTATGATTTCTATCTTTTTCCATATTGTAGAGCATTTTAAATATGATAGGAATTGGCCAGGCATGGTGGCTCACGCCTGTAATCCCAGTAGTTTGGGAGGCCAAGGCAGGCAGATGATCTGAGGTTGGAAGTTTGAGACCAGCCTGACCAACATGGAGAATTCCCGTCTCTACTAAAAATACAAAATTAGCCGGGTATGGTGGCACATGCCTATAATCCTAGCTACTCAGGAGGCTGAGGCAAGAGAATCTCTTGAACCCGGAAGGTGGAGGTTGAAGTGAGCCGAGATAGTGCCATTGCACTCCAACCTGGGCAAGAAAAGCAAAACTCCCTCTCAAAAAAAAAAAAATATGATAGGAATTACCTGAGCCTGTAACATAACCTGTGCCTAGTAAGAACTAGGAGTGTGTTTTTCTGATAATGTAAGAAAAACTTTTTGCTAGTTATAAATAGAAATTAATTGTTTTATCTTTAAGTCAATTTTAGTAATTTATATTTTTCTATAAAATCATGCAGTTCAGGCCTGCCACAGTGGCTCATACCTGTAATCCCAGCACTTTGGGAGGCCAAGGCAGGAGGATCACTTGATCTCAGCTCATGACAGCGTGGGCAACATGACAAAACCCTGTCTCTGCTAAAAATACGAAAACTAGCTGGGCATGGTGATGTGCGCCTGTGGTCCCAGCGACTTGGGAGGCTGAGGTCCGAGGATTGCCTGAGGCTGGGAGGTAGAGGTTGTAGTAAGCCAAGATCGCACCACTGCACTCCAGCCTGGGCGAGATAGCTGGACCCCATCTTAAAACAAAAATCATGCATTTCATTAATATGAAATTAGAACTACAAATGTTTTTACTGTTATAATTTCTTCTTCTTTTTTTTTCTAATGAGGCAGGTCTCACTCTGTCACCCAGGCTGGAGTGCAGTGGCGTGATCAGCTCACTGTAACCTCAAACTCCTGGGCTCAAACAATCCTCCCGCCTCAGCCTCCTGAGTAGCTGGGACTATAGGCACACACCACCATGTCTGGCTAATTTTTGTTTTTAGCCAGGATTTTGCTATGTTGCCCAGGCTGATCATGAACTCCTGGCCTCAAGTGATCCTCCCGCCTCAGCCTCCCAAAGTGCTGGGATTAGAGGCTTGAGCAACTGCTCCTGGCCTCTTATAATTTCAGAAGTCAATACTCCCTTTCTTAAATCCCTTTCTCATTCCTAATGTTAAATATTTATGTTTTTGCTTATTTTTTTCTTGGCGAGACTTTGCCATGAGTTTGGTCTGTTCAAAGAACCAGCTCTTTAATTTATTATGTATGTTGTTCTCATTCATAAACTTCTGCTTTTATCTTAATTTTATAAACAATATAGTTAAATTTTGTTTTTTACTTAATCTATAATCCTTCATCATCCAGTAAAGGAGTTGTTTCCTGTTCACATTTCTTACAGCAACTGACAAAAACACTTTTCTTAAACTCAATCATATTATTCAAATGTTTTCTATTTTTTATGCTCCCATGCTATTTCATTCTTTTTTTCTGTTGCTGCATTGGTCAAGTTTTATTTATTCTCTTTTTACTAATGATTAGAACCTTATACATCCTTTTTAATTTTAATAATGATTACTGTTAAATATTTGAGCTGATCTTTCCTAATTGATATCAAGAATAAAATGGATTTACTTATCTCCTCTTGTGAATTATGGCAAAATTAATATGAGTTTTCTTTTTGTTTTTGAGACAGAGTCTTGCTTTGATGCCCAGACTGGAGTGCAATGGCGCAATCTCGGCTCACTGCAACCTCTACCTCCCAGGTTCAAGCGATTCTCCTGCCCCAGCCTCCTGATTAGCTGGGACTACAGGTGTCCATCACCATACCCAGCTAATTTTTGTATTTTTAGTAGAGACAGGGTTTCACCATGTTGGCCAGGCTGGTCTCAAACTTCTGACCTCAAGTGATCCTCCTATCTCAGCCTCCCAAAGTGTTGGTATTACAGGCATGAGCCACTGCACCCAGCCAAGTTTTCTTTTTTAAAAAAGGATATAAACCTGAATTGTATTTTCCTATATAGATAACTTATTTTCATATGCCTAGATACTTGAAGACGTTTTCCTTTATTCTACAGATGTAAAACTTATCAGGGCTACACAGCCATAAGATCCTCTAAGTTTGGCTGGTACCTGTGGTTCCTTTCTATCTAAAGACTGGGACCTTTTCTTCTGTTATTCTTTAATTTTCTGCAGTATCTATTCTGTTACTGCTTCCATTGTATTTGTAATTTATCTTATTTGTCTTTTGGAATTATTTCTCTTTCTAATACCGATCTGTATTGTGCTTATTTGGTAAATGATAATATGGATTAGAGATTTTCTTGTGTAGTGAGCTCTGCTCTCTTGCGCTCGTTCCATTGCAGAGAGGACATCTGCTCTGACTTCTCACACCGTCCTCCTCTTCCGGAACTGCCATCTCTTTACTATCTAGTTGTGTTCACTGTTTGATCTTTCTTAGTTAAGGAGAGGCTGGGAGAATTGAAATGGATTTCAGTCAGAGACTCGGTTTGTCCTGTTCAAATCTTCAAGGCCAAAGATGGGGAAGGCTTAGCTTTATCACAGCATAGAACTCTCATAGATTAGGAGAAATAAGGAGGCAGTGGGAGCAGGGGGAGCCTTGATAAGGAGTTTCCCTTTTATTCAGAGAAATGCATCTGTGTATTATGGCTGCCCAAAGGCAATGAGGTAGTGACCCCTTCCCCAGCTGAGGTGTTTCACACAATACCTTCCATTTGCATGGTGTTGTAAGGTTTTAAAATTATATTTTCAGTAATAATGTTTTGTAGATATATTTTCACTTACAGTGTAAGACCTTTGAAGACAGGGTTTTTTCACTTATTTACTTTTTGTACTCCAGAGTTGCTACTATTTGATCCTTACCACAACCCTGCAAGGTAGACAAGGCACCTGATATTATCTTTATTTTGCAAAAAAGGAGACAGATGCTATAATAAATTAAATGAGTCACTCAAGATTACAGGACTGAATTGGGATTAACATCCAGGTCATCCTTAGTCCACTAATCCCCACTTACCATCCTTTCTTCCAGAACTACAGGAGACATTCTGAGTGTTGTTTGTCCTGCCTTGGTGACAATAGGGACTTGCAGAGCAACTTAAGTGCTGTTTTTCCTCATTTCTTCCGGGACTGTGACACACCACTAGGCCTGGGCGTACACGTGAAGAATTCCCACCCACAGCAGATAAAGCCACCCAGACAGCGAGGGAGAGGGAAAGGGAGAGAGAGGCCCACCCACTGAGGGGGTGGTGGCCGAGAACAGAGTCATTGGCTTCTGTCCTCTGGTCCAGGCAGTATCTAGGAAGGGATCCTCTATACCTGTGGTTTCAGCATTCTTTGCTGAATCTGTCTCTTTTCCCTGAACCTCTGCAGCTAATGCTCCTGGGATATGCTGGCAGTTACTGCTATTACCATTCTCATTTCATTAGGCTTTAATCAAGCTCTCCTGTGAAGTGCTACATAAATTCAATTTTGAATTTCACATATAAAATAATCAAATGAGAGTGAAGCATGATAGACATAAAATGTTTTTTAAAATGAAAACAATATTTTTTAATTTAATCATATAAAAATCATCTGGATCCAGTACATCTAAGTTGCAGAGAGATTGCTATATTCTCTTACCAATGGCCTCAGAAAGCCCATGAGCCACATTGATTGGTTAATTTCCAATTTCTTTAATGTTTTCCCTTCTCTCCATTAAGCACTGGCCCTGGCATTCTTTAAAATGAACCCAAGAACTCACCTCTTATGAAAAAGCATTCGTGGGAATACTTAATTATAGAGTTTATGTTCATTTATACATGATACTGGAAAAACATGGTGAAATGGAAAGAACATGAGTCCCAGTCAGCCTGCAGGTCTGAGTTCTAGTTCCTGGGCCTGCAGACAAGCTGACCTCCGTCAGTCTCAATTTCTATCTGTAAAATATAGCCATGGAATTAAATGGCATTCCAAATCTGTAAACTGTTAAGGTGCTTTTCTTTAGTTATTCGATATTTATCTCCTCCTCTGATTCAACTGGATTGTGAATCCCCCAAGAACAGGGATCACATTCCCAGCATCTTCTGCACACCTGTCCCTACCCCGGGCTGCCTGGCACTGTGCCATCCCCCAGCGGCTGCCTTGTTCAGGCTGCCTGCCCGCCCGGCTGATAGCACCTGTGGTAGCCAGGAGGTGGCACTTCAGTATTTTATGCAATAGAATAGCAGACCACAGAATGAGGAAGTCACTCTGGCTTCTGCTTTATGGACCAAAGCAGAGTATCTGGAGATCAAAACAGCCAGGGAGCTCAATTTTTTAAATTTATATGCAGTGAATATAATTTGCTTGCGTAGGTGGTGGTGTACAGGTCTCTAAGTCTTAGTATGTGCATAAAGTTGCCTAACCACTACTACAATCAGGATACAGAGTAGTTCCATACCCCAAAAAACTCCCTTGTATCAGACTCCTCATAACCCCAAACCCTGGCAACTACTGATCTGTGTCCATCCTTATCTTTGTATCTTCTTTCTTTTTTTTCCTTCTTTTTTCTTATTTCTTTTTTTCCTTCCAAATTCATGTTGAAATCCTAGTTATCCTTTTATCTTCTAGAGAGTATTATATATGGAGTCACACAGGCCATAACCTTTGAGACTGGCTGCTTTCATTCAGCCATAAGGCCTGTGAGATTTATCCACATTGTTACATGTCAGTAATTTGTATCATTAGTTTGTTCATTGCTGAGTAGCATTCCGTTATTTAGATGTACCACAGTTTGTTTATCCATGCACACACTGAAGGATATTTCCATTGTTTCCAGCTTTTGCTATAAACATTCATGTATAAATGTTCATGCAAAGCTAAGTTTTTATTTCCCTGGGATACCTGCCTAGGAGTGAGATTGCTGGCTCATATGGTAATTCTCCATTTAATTTTTTGAGTTAACCGCTGTTTCCACAGTGGCTGTACCATTTTACATTCTCACCAATAGTGCCTGTGAGTCCCATTTGTTCTGTGTCCTCACCAGCATTTAGTATTACCCCTTTTTTGTTGCTGCATCTGTTTTGCTATTTTAGCCATCCCGGTGGGTTTGCAGTGTTTCCCATTGCAGTTTTAGTTTGCATTTCCCTAATGGCTACTGGTGTTGAGCACCCTTTCACGTGCTTATTCACCACCCCTATGCCTTCTTTGGTGAAGCAATTTCAAATGTTTTACACATTTTTTTCTTACCACGTCAAAGGAGATTTCAGTGCTATTACCCATTATTTTTAATTGAGATGTTTACTGAGTCTTAAGTTTTAAGAGCTCTTTATGTATTCTAAATACAAGTCCTTTATCAGATATATCTTTCTAAATATTTTCTGCCAGTCTGTGGCTAGTCCTTTCACTCTCCCACCAGTGTCTTCCTCAGAGCAAAGGTTTTAAATTTGATGAAGTCCAATTTATCAATTTTTTTGCTTTATGGATTGTGCTTTTTTCTAAGAAATCTTTGCCAACCCAAGATCACAAAAATTTTCTTCTATGTTTTCTCCTAAAAGTTTTCCAGTTTTACATTTTGCATTTAGATCTGTAGTCCACTCTGAATTGTTTACAAGATGTGAGACTTAGGTAGAATTTTATTTCCATTTGCATGGAGATGTCCAAATGTTCCAAGTTATCCAGATGCCCACATTATCCTTTCATCGTTGAATTGCCTTTGCACTCATGTGAAAAATTTATTGGCCGTATTCATGTGAGTCTGTTTCTGATCTATGATTTTTTTTTCTTTATTGTCTTGATTAATGTAACTTTATACTAAGTATTAAAATCAGCCACTGTGAGCCCTCCAACTTTATTCTTCATTTACAACTGTTATGGCTATTCTAGTTCTTTTGCCTTTCCATACACATTTTAGAATCTGCTTGTTGATATCTACAAAAAATCTTGCTGGGATTTTGGTTGGGATTTCATTTAATCTATATATCAATAGGGAAAAAATGGTATCTTAAGAATATTGTGTTTTCTAGTCCACGAGGATATTATTTCTCTTCATTTATTTAGGTTTTCTTTTTTTTTTTTCTTTCTTTTTTTTTTTTTTTTTTTTTGAGGTGAAGTCTTGCTCTGTCACCAGGTTGGAGTGCACTGGCGCAATCTCAGCTCACTGCAACTTCCACCTCTCAGGTTCAAGCAATTCTCCTGCCTCAGCCTCCCAAGTAGCTGGGACTACAGGCATGCACCACCACACCCAGCTAATTTTTGCATTTTTAGTAGAGACAGGGTTTTACCATGTTGGCCAGGATGATCTCAATCTCTTGACCTTGTGATCTGCCCACTTCGGCCTCCCAAAGTGTTGGGATTACAGGCATCAGCCACCGCATCTGGCTGAGGTTTTTTTTTATTCCTTTCATCAGCATTTTAATTTGACTTGTTCAATATTTTGTAGTTTTCAACATATAGGTCTTACAGATAGATGTTTTGTTAGATTTCTATCTAAGTATTTTTGTTTTTGGAGTTGTTATAGATGGCTTTGTTTTTAAATTTTTGTTTCAAATTGTTCATTGCTAATACAGAAATATTTTTGTATATCAGCCTTGTATCCTTTGACCTTACTAAATGCACTTGCCAGTTCTGGAAGGTATTTTGTGGATCCCTTGGCATTTTCTATGTAGGCGATCATGTAATCTGAAAACAGAGACATTTGTTTCTTCCTTTTCAATCTGTATGCTTTTTAATTTCTTTTTTTTTCTTTGAGACAGAGTCTTGCTCTGTCACCCAGCCTGGAGTGCAGTGGTGCCATCTTGGCTCACTGCAACCTCCGCCTCCAAGGTTCAAGTGATTCTCCTGCCTCAGCCTCCCGAGTAGCTGGGATTACAGGAACCTATCACCATGCCCAGCTAATTTTTGTATTTTTAGTAGAGACAGGGTTTCACCATATTGATCAGGCTGGTCTCGAACTCTTGACCTCAAGTGATACACACCCACCTCAGCCTCACAAAGTGCTGGGATTACAGGCATGAGCCACCACACCCAGTGTTTTTAATTTCTTTAACCTGCCTTGCTGCACTGGCTAGGGCTTCCAGTATGAGGTTGCATAGCAGCAGTGACAGTAGAAATCCTTG
Source organism: Cacajao melanocephalus (assembly GCA_963573385.1). Classification (NCBI taxonomy): domain Eukaryota; kingdom Metazoa; phylum Chordata; class Mammalia; order Primates; family Pitheciidae; genus Cacajao; species Cacajao melanocephalus. Next base: position 37,698 of record CAUYLG010035196.1, read on the forward strand.
CATTGCTCCCAATCTTCAGGCAGAACATTCAGTCCTTCTTCACTAAGTATGTTAGCTGTGGCATTTTGTATATGCCATTTTATTAGGTTAAGTTCCCTTATAATCCTGGTTGGCTGAGAAATTTTTATAATGGATGGATGTTGAATTTTGTCAAACAATTTTTCTGTGTCACTATCCTATCATTTTGTTCTGTCATTACTTTGATTAGTTTTTGAATACTGAACTAGCCTTGCATTTCTTAGATAAACTCCACTTGGTCATGTTGTATTATCATTTTTATAAATTGTTGGATTTAATTTGATAATAGTTTGTTGACATCCATGTTGATGAAGGGTATCAGTTTGTAGTTTTCTTGTTCCCGGTGTTTATTTTTGATATCAGAATAATGCCAACTTCAAAATGAGTTAGGAAGTGTTCTCTTCTCTTCTATTTTCTAGAAGAAATATGGCAAATTAGTGTTATTTCTTCTTTAAATGTTTGGTGGAATTCAGTAGTGAAATCATCTAGGACTAGAATTTTTTTTTCAAAATGTTTTTAACTATAAATTTAATTTCTTCAACAGATACAAAATTATTCAAGTTATTTATTCTTGGAGAGTTTTAGTATTTTGTGGCCCTTAAGGAATTATTTGGCCTTAATTAAGTTGTTGAATAAGTTTTTGTACAGAGTTGGTCCAAATATTTTAATATTATCCTTTCAATGTCTGTATGGTCTGTAGAGATGGCCCCTCTTCCATTCCTGATAGTGGTAATAAGGTCTTCTTTCTTTTTTCTTTTGGGCTAGAGGTTTATCCGTTTTATTGATCTTCTGAAAGACTATCTCTGTTTCATTAATTTTTCTTTATTGTTTTTCTATTTCCAATTTTATTCATTTCTGCCCTTTATTATTTCCTGCCATCTACTTGTTCCATAAAACTGATAAAGGTTAAAGTCAGCAGAGTTACTGAGCAAAACCATTAAAAAATGTATGGCATTTTTGTTGTTTCTAGAGATGGTGTCTCACTGTGTTGCCCAGGCTGAATTCAAACTCCAGGGGTCAAATGATCCTCCTGTTTCAGCCTCCCAAGTAGCTGGGACTACACACACATGCCACTGTGCCCAGCTCCAAACTGTATTTTTTAATTCATTCTTTTGAGAATGAGCCTAATAGTTTTCCATGCATTATCTCTTTGCAGTTGACTGGTCTGAGTGTCTCCAATGGAAAGGACCAACTTGTAGTGTTCCATACGAAAGACAACAAAGACCTCATTGTCTGCCTCTTCAGCAAACAGCCAACTCATGAGAGTCGAATTGGAGAACTTGTTGGAGTGCTGGTGAATCATTTCAAGAGGTAAAGTTTGATTTCTGTGACTAAAACAGGTTTTAAATATGTGAAATCTTTCATCGTAATTATCATTGAACTTGTTTTATACCAATTTTAATGCATTGAGCTATTTTTCTCCATGCAACTTAAATCATCTGTTTCACAGAAGGTAAAATTAGCATCCCAGCTTACTTTCAAGATTAGGAATGATCTTCTACTTTTCCAGCCTCCAGCTGAACCAACGAGAGATTTCCCTAATGGTGATTTTTTTTTTCCACTGCTGATCCAAATGTAATTAAATCCAAAAGATAGACAAATTACTTTATATTATTCTCATCACAGCTTCTTTTTTACTCCAAGTATAATCAGTTTGTGTGTCCACTGTGACTATAAGCAAGTTAGAAGGCAGATTGGGATGGCATGCAAGTGCATGAAGACTACAGGAATTCCTGAGAGAGGTAGTAACCACTGCAAAAACATGGAGTCATGTTGGAACATGGTATAATCTGAGAACTTCTTATGGAGCCCTGATGATACCTGGGGCAGGGGGGTGAACAATGATATAATAAATGTAAACACAGAGCTGGTCCTGAGGGTGATGGGGACCAGTGAATGGTTAATTTTAAGCAGGGGAATGATTTTGTCTGGTTATTTATTGGAGTTGTTTCAGAGATTGGACTTCTATTCCCATAAGGGGTCTTGGGATACTTGGGTGGGTGTGTAACTCCAGAGTCAAGTGTTCTCTTTGTGGCATACCGCCTTTACCTCCCCCAGCCCACCCTGATGGTGGGAGAAGACCACTCATCAAAATCAGTGACTGAGAAATGATACAATTGTAGTTCTCTTTCCTTCCTAAAAGACATTTCCTGAGCTCCCAAAATTAATCAGTATTCCTTATTAGTATTTTTTTTTTCAGTTTAGACATGGCTTCTCTTTCTCTCAACAAATGCATATTTGGAATGAGATGTCCACATGTTTAATCCTATTGTGTTCATTTTTGTTCATATATAGAGCATAATTTTCAGGTGGGCTGCACAGACCATTTATTTTATGTTATTAAACCTTGCATTCTAGATCAAAAGGGATCTTTATTTTCTATTATTAAATCATTTTAGTTGCTATAAGTAACATAATCCTTAATGGTCATATGTGGGGAAGAAATAAGAATCAAAATTATTACCAAAAATAATGATAAACTCATAGACTTTTGAAAATTCCCTTCCATCTGCCAAATAAATATAAAGCTAAGAAAAATTTTAAAAGTTTAGAATGTAACAAAAAGACACAAAGAAGGCATCTCTGCAATAAATGTCTATAACTCAAATAAACAGGCTTATTTTCCTGCTAATATTTAGTTACAGCAAAGTATGGAGAATTAAAGGAATTTTAATTTGTTACTCTTAATTTGGATACCAGTACTAATGAATGCAATAGTTTTTGCTGGGAAATTGAAGTATTTTATCTCTATCTGGGTGCTTATCTAGCAAATTCTAAACTATTAAGTGTCTTCTACAAGTGACAGAAATATGTGAATCTGGCCATAGATTTCATCACTTGCTTTCTTTTCCTAGCTAGCATATGCATGCTGAGGTACATTTCTAGGTATATACCTTCTATCTTTAATGTATCTAAGAATTTTTAATTTCTTTAAAATTTATCAATGTAAAGAGAAGACTGTCAAGGTGCTAGGATTTTTTTGGTGGTCTTTTTTTTTTTTTAATTCTTGATGTTCCTATCTTATGAATTAAGAGTGAAGTGGAAATGAGAGAGGAAAATCTTTCCTTCCAGCCTCCAGAAAATTCAGGCTTGAAATTTTGACTTAGAGTTATAGTCATCAACTTAACTATTGACTTTTTGAGAAAAGGTTAATTTGATTTTTTTTTTTTAGCTATTTTCCTTTATTGTCAAGTATCGTATCATTGGCATGACACTGAAATTCACATTCTATTTTATAAGCATAATGTTGTGGCATATAATCTTATTTGTCCCTGAGTTAATTATGGAAATCCAAAGGTGACAGGGAATTAACTTCAGAACGATGCTTCATCTTCCAGATAATTTCCCTAAAGTACATTCTGAAATGTTTTCTTGTCAGCAGTTGGGAGGAAAGGGCTTAAAATTTCCCAAGGCTGAGGAAAGAACCGGCTAAGAGGACCAGAGGGAACAGTGCCCAGCCTCACAAAGAGCCGGGAGTAGTTTCTGATCTAACATGGCAGACTAGAGAACTTTATCATTTGGGTAGAGTACTTAGAAGGGTTTTGCCTCAGTAGGGGGGAATAATTGGCCTAGAATAAATGCTGCTCTGGTGCCGCCTAATAAATCTGAAAAGCAAGACCCAAAAGGATCAAGCTGTTTCCAAGTAACTTAGTTACATCCTAAAACAAAGCTCATGAATATTTATAAAAATACAAAAATATCCATACCCAACAGGTAAAATTCACAATGTCTGACATCCAGTCAAAGATTACAGGCATGCAAATAGGCAGGAAAATATAGTCCATTATGAGGGGGTAATCATCCCATTGAAACCAACCCAGAACAGCCAAAAATACTAGAATTAGCAGATACAGACATTGTAAATCATTATAACTGATTTCAGATGTTTATAAATTAACTAGAGATCTGGAAGGTATAAGAAAAAGACCCAAATCAAACTTCTAGATAAAAAATACACTGATATTTGAAATGTTTCATGATTTTAAAAGAAAACACAAAAAGACAAAGCTTCTCCTGGGATAAATTTTTCCTCATCGCCATGAGCTGAAGCCAGACCTTTCCTGGCATTTCTTTCACATGAATCTTGAAACAAAATCCAACTAAGTATAAATTAGTCTCTCTTTCACTTCCTGCAGTCTTTATTCAACCTGGACCATTATTTCTGCCTCCCTAAGTACACACCCACAAATTTTATGTTTGCTAAAACATATGAAGACAATCTTTAATAAAGTACAGGCATACCTCATCTTCTTGTTCTTTGCCTTTTTATACTTCATAGATATTGTGGTTTTTACAAATTGAAGGTTTCTGGCAACCCTGCGTGAACAAGTCTATTAGCGCCATCTTTCCAACAGCATATGTTAACTGTGTCTCTGTGTCACATTTTGATAATTCTTATAATTTCAAAACTTTATATTGTTATCTGCTGTGGTGGTCTTTGATCAGTGATCTTCGTTATTATTGTAAATCATTTCAGGGCACCACAAACTGCACCCATGTAAGACAACAGACTTAGTAGATCCATGTTGTGTGCATTCTGACTGTTCCACTGACCATCTATTTCTCCGTCATCTCTCTTCCTCTTTTGGGCTCCCTTATTCCCTGCGATACAACAAGATTGAAATTAGGTCAGTTAATAACCTTACAATGGCTTCTAAATGTTCAAGTAAATGGGAGAGTTGCATATCTCTCAATTTAAATTAAAACCTAGAAATGGGCCAGGTATGATGGCTCATGCCTGTAATCCCAGTACTTTGCGAGGTTAAAGTGGGAGGATTGCTTGAGGCCAGGAGTTCCAGACCATGGTCTGCACAACATAGCAAGACTCCATCTCTACAAAAAAATTTAAAAATTAGTCAAGTGTTGTGGCGCACACCTGTAGTCCCAGCTACTTAAGAGGCTGAGTTCAAAGCCGCAGTGAGCCATGATTGTGCCACTGCAGTCTAACCTGGGTGACAGAGCAAGACCCTGTCTCAAAAAAAAAAAAAAAAAAAAAAAAAAAAAGGGAAAGGAAGGAAGGAAGGAAAAAGAAAAAGAGAAAACTAGAAATGATTAAGTTTAGTGAGCAAGGCAGGGTTGAAAGCTGAGAATAGGCCAAAAGCTGGGCCTCTTAAATTAAACAGCACAGTTATAAATGCAAAGGAAAAGTTCTTAGGAAATTAAAAGTGCTAATCCAGTGAATATGTGAATGATTTTTAAAAAGTGAAACAGTCTTATTGCTGATATGGAGAAAGTTTGGGTGGTCTGGATAAAAGACCAAACCAGCCAAACATTCCCTTAAACCAAAGCCTAATGCAGAGCAAGGCCCTAAACTCTCTTCAATTCTTTGAAGGCTGAGAGGGGTGAGGAAGCTGCAGAAGAAAAGTTGTAAGCTATCAGAGGTTGGTTCATGAGGATTAAGAAAAGAAGGCATCTCCATAAAGTAAAAGTGCAAGGTGAAGCAGCAAGTGATGATGGAGAAGCTGTGGCAAGTTATTCAGAAGATCCAGCTAAGATAATTGATTAAGGTGACTACACCAAACAACAGATTTTCAATGTAGACAAAATAGTTTTACAATGGAAGAAGATGCCATCTAGGACTTTCATAGCTAGAGAGGAGAAAGTCAATGCCTAGCTTCAAAGGACAGGCTGACTCTTTTGTTAGGAGCTAATGCAGCTAGTGACTTTAAGTTGAAGCCAGTGCTCACTGACTGTTCCAAAAATCCCAGGGCTCTTAAAATTACACAAAATCTACTCTGCCTTTGCTCTATAAATGAAACACAAGGCTTGCATGACAGCACATCTGTTTATAGCATAGTTTGCTGAATAGTTTAAGCCCACTGTTGAGACCTGCTGCTCAGGAAAAAAAAAAAAAAAAAAGAGATTTCTTTCAAAGCATTACCACTCACTGACAATGCATCTAGTTATCCAAGAGCACTGATGGAAATGTACAAGGTGATTAATGTTGTTCCCATGCCTGCAAACACAGCATCTATTGTGCAGCCCATGGATAAAGGAGTAATTTCCACTTTTAAGCCTAATTGTTTAAGAAATACATTTAATGGCCAGGCACAATGACTCATGCCTGTAATGCCAGCACTTTGGGAGGCTGAGGTAGGCTGATCACCTGAGTTCAGGAGTTCAAAACCAGCCTGGCCAACATGGTGAAACCCCATCTCTACTAAAAATACAAAAATCAGCCCAGTGTGCTGGTGCACATCCTTGATCCCAGCTACTTGGGAGGCTGAGATAGGAGAATTGCTTGAACCCAGGAGGCAGAGGTTGCAGTGAGCCAAGATCGCACCACTGCATTCCATGTTGATCAGTAGAGCAAGACTCTGTCTCAAATAAACAAAAAGAAAAAGAAAAAAACATTTCATGAGGCCACAGCTGCCATAAATAGTGATTCCTCTGATGGATCTGGGCAAAGTAAATTGAAAACCTTCTGGAAAGGATTCACCATACTAGATGCCACTAAGAACATTTGTGATTCATGGGAGGAGATCAAAATAGCAACACTAACAGAAGTTTGGAAAAAGTTGATTCCAACTCTCATGGATGACTTTGAGGAGTTCAAGACTTCATTGGAAGAACTTATTGCAGATGTGGTAGAAATAGCAAGAGAATTTGAATTGGAAGTAGAGCCTAAAGATGTGACTGAATAGCTATAATCTCATGATAAAATTTGAATGGATGAGGAGTAGCTTCTATGGAAGAGCAAAAAAAGTGGTTTCTTAAGATGGAATCTACACCTGATGAAGATGCTGTTAATATTGAAATGATAACAAAGCATCTAAAATATTATATAAACTTTGTTGACAAAGCAGTGACAGGATTTGAGATGACTGACTCCAATTTTGAAAGACATCCTATTATGGGTAAAACGCTCTCAAGCAGCCTCACATGCTATAGAGAAATCTTTCGTGAAAGCAAGAGTCAATCAATGTGGCAAACTTCAAGGTTATCTTATTTAAAGAAATTGCCACAGCCGCCTCGGCCATCAGCAGCCACCACCCTGATCAGTGAGCAGCCATCAACATCAAGACAAGACCCCCCCAACAGCAAAAAAGGTTACAACTCACTGAAGACTCAGATGATCATTAGCATTTTTTGTTCTTCTTTAATATCTGCTTAATTAAAGGAGCATTCTCAGTGGATTTAACTGAACATTTGACCAACTTCTCTGTTACAGTTTGCTTATGTTCTTTTTAACTCACACTTTATTATTTTTAATTCAGGTATGTACAGTATTTAGACATGATGCTATTGCACACTTAATAGACTGCAGCATAACGTAAACGTAACTTTTATGTGCCCTGGAAAACCAAAAAAAAATTGTGTGACTTGCTTTATTGTGATATTTACTTTATTGCAGTGGTCTGCAACTGAACCCAAAATGTCTCCAGGTTATACTTGTACATTCCAAAAGGTGACATACAGAATATATAACAACCAGTATGGCTCAAGCACAGACGAGTCAGAACAGACACCATCAGAAATACCTGATACCAGCAAGTCCAGGCTGTATTCCACAAATCAAAAATTCCACCATGGGATGGAGAGACCCAAAGCCAAATACATTTAGGATATGCTAATGAAGTCAAATGGGTTTCTTTTATTTCTTTTTTGAGACAGAGTCTTGCTGCGATACCCAGGCTGAAGTGCAGTGGTGCAGTCTCGGCCCATTGCAACCTCTGCCTCATGGGTTCAAGCAATTCTTGTGCCTCAGCCTCCTGAGCAGCTGGAATTACAGGCGTGTTCCACCACACTCAGCTAATTTTGGTGTTTTTAGTAGAGATGGGATTTGGCCATGTTGGCCAGGCTGGTCTCAAGCAATCTACCCGCCCCAGCCCCCCAAAAATGTTGCGATTACAAGCATGAACCACCATGCCTGGCCCTAACAGGTTTCTTTACTGCAGTACTTCTCAGAGTCATTAATATGCTTTTGTTCATTTTAAATGCAACCAATACAAGAATAAGAGAATTCTATATGTTGATATAAAACCATTTCCAAATAAGTAGGAAATAAGGGCAAAGTACAGAATGGTGTGTGTACTGTACCACCATTTGTGTAAAGAAGTTGAAACGAGAGATATCTTTTTTTTTAATTTTGAGACAGAGTCTCGCTCTGTCATCCAGGCTGGAGTGCAGTAGCACCATCTCGACTCACTGCAACCTCCACCTCCTGGGTTCAAGCAATTCTCCTGCCTCAGCCTCCCAAGGAGCTGGGACTACAGGTGCGCACCACTACGCCCTGCTAATTTTTGTATTTTTAGTAGAGATGGGGTTTCACCATTTTGGCCAGGCTGGTCTCAAACTCCTGACCTCAGGTGATCCACCCACCTAGGCCTCCCAAAGTGCTGGGATCCCAAAGTGCCTGGCAAGAAGTTGAACCAAAAGATATCCATAGCTCTTACTGGATAACTATAAGTAGATACAGCACTATCCATATAGATAGATAGATATATAGATATCTCCTTACAGCTTTTTTTTTTTTACAAAAATAGTGATATGCTACACATACCATCTGTACTTTGCCATTTTCCCATACTAAACAATGTATAGATATAGGTACAGATAGATATGTATACACACACATGATTATGTATAATATAGACTATATCTGGAAAGATATTTAGGAAATGTGTATGTTTGAGAGAACTAAGACACTTCAGAACAGGGAGAAAGAGGTAGGAGGAAGATTTACTTGTTTTTCATGGTAAACCTTCTGTGACCAATATATGAGTTACTGATCTAAAATTTTTTCATTTTAATAGTAAATGGCAGCTAGTTTTTAAGCATAGGTGGCTCTGAATTCATTATTATTTTTCCTTTCCTGCTTAGAAAAGTGGAAAAGAACAGAAGAACTGTCCAAGTGAACAATCTCTCACAGCATTTCCACATCTTGAAACAATTCCAAGTATAGCCTTTTGGAATATTATCTTCTTTATGGTCTTGTATATATCACATGTGCCTAAGGTGAGGTTTCTTTTTCTGTGGTTGTAGTGCCAGTGGTTTACAGAGGTTATGAGTGTGGCTGACTTTTGGTTTGCATTTCATTCTCAGCAGCAGCTACCTGCTGGTCCTGAGCTTTTCTGCCCACTACTGAACAGATGGTCTTACATTGGCTGCCCTAACTATGAAGTCACCAGAAACTCTGCAGTATTAAGCTGTCAAAGGACCCATATGCACTAAGCAGCTGTCCAGGCATTTGCCTGTCTGGATGCTGGAAACCTCAGTATAACTCCAATTGCAAGCATTAAAATTTCTTATTTTTCCTGTTCTCTTTCTGTGGTTGAAAGCCAGAAATCAGTGCCATCTGCTTCTTATTCTTCTTTAATATCTGCTTAATTAAAGAAGCACTGTTACTGGATTTAACTGAACATTCGACCGGCTTCTCAGTTGTAGTTTGTGGATATTCTTTTAACTCACGCTTAGAGCCATGGGGAGACTCATAACGATAAGCAGGCTATCAGTTGGTGGCTGCACATTGCTGTCACTGTGAGGCAGTACAGGTGAGGGGCCAGGGGATGTGAGGCCTCATGACAAGAGGTGAAGGAAGCAAAGGATGGGGCCACCTCCCAAAGGTCTCAGCGCCTGGCATTCTCTGCCCAGCACCGCTGCTGCTCACGCCTTCTGCTACTCCTGCAGTGAGGCCCCTGCTCCTCCCCGACAACCCTGAATGCTCATGGCCCTTGATCTGTGCTCCTAGACTGCCCTCTTTGAATGCCTGGCCACTCATTTTAATAGTTTATATTCCATAAGCAAAATAAAGGTAGTTGGAAATCATGTTGATTGCCAGCTGCAGAGGACTGGTTGATTAAATTTTGGTCCATCAAATTTAGGCTATTTGAGCTATTTAAAATGATAATTATTGAAGGCACGTGATTTATGGGGGCCAGAAAAGGGAGTGGCCACAATTCACTCTCCTCTGCCTTCTGATAGAGATACACTTGAAAACAGAGAAAGCAATACCACCTTTCCACAGTACTGGAAACTAGAAATATGACTCAATCCTGGACCTGCTGAGAGGGGCATCCTTCACCCATGCTCATATGTTGCCTCACCAGGTCTTCCCTGACCATGCTATGGAGAATAGCAATTCAGCCTGTCCCCATATCCTGCTTAATCTTTCCCCATGACTGTCAGCTCCACCTGACATGCTGTATCTTTACTTGTGTATTGTATATATTCCAACTGGAATATAAGCTTCATGTAAGCAGAGACTTTATTTATATTGTTCACTGCTGTTTCCCTAGTGCCCAAAACAGTGCCTGGCATGCAGAAGGTTCCCTGTAAATAACTGTTGAATACTCATTGTTAAACAGACAGTTGCTGACTGATAGGTCCCACTCGCAGTAGAGCACTTCTAGCCCTTCCTACTGATAGATGCGCCTTGCCCACCAGGAGGTGGTAACTCGGTCCTCCTCCTGTATGAAAGAAGGGAAAAATTCTTCTAATAGTTTCCTTCCCTTTATGAATACCTCTTTCCTTTTTTAAAGTTATTTTTCTTATTGACACAATGACTATACATATTTATGGGGTACAGTGATATTTTGATACCTGTATACAAGGTATAATGATCAAATCAAGGGAATTAGCATATCTATCACCTCAGATATTTATCATTTCTTTTTGTTAGGAACATTGAAAACCCTCTCTTCTAGCTATTTGAAAATATGCAATAAATTGTTAATTGTGACCAATTATAGATAGAATTACAGATGTAGGATTCTGTAGTCACCCTACAGTGCTGGAGAACACTAGAGCTCATTTATCCTATCTAGCTGTAATTTTATATCCGTTAACCAACGTCTGGCTATCCCTGCTACTTGCCAGCCCTCGCACCACTATATGACTGTCTCTTTTCTTGACTGATTCCAGGATTATAGCTCTAAGCAATGTAATGCATGTGGGACAGAAGGGAGGAGGCATTTCAAGATATTAAATCAGCAGCTAAAAGGACTGTGGGCTGGTAGAGCCTTGGGTATGTTGTATGCTGGGGACTGCAGCTTTCCATTCACTTTTCTTTAGCCACTACAGAACTAGAAATAATTTCAGACTCTCCTTATCAGTGAGCTGACGAGGAAGCAGGATATAGGAATTCCTCTCAGATCAGCAGTTTCATAATAAGTAGAAGACTCTGAAACCACAACTAGAGTCTGTGCACACAAGCCAGCTCTCCAGCTTAAAAAGTGAGAAATTAGTTTGGCTACAAACAGGTGGGCTAGAAGAAAGAGCCCCAAAAAATCCATATGCCCCTTTATGTAAGAACACCGAACTGAATAGATGTCTCCTTAGTTGGGAGGCGTATAAAGGAAGATATTAACAGTAAGAGAGATATCAATATTATAAGACTTAAAAGAAAAAGCCAATTTCTGAAAAGGCCTATAACTGAAAATTTATGTTATAGAAACCATCTGCTTATACTCTGAATAAAATTCAAGAAAGCATCAATTCTACATAAACAGGCCCCAGATTACATGGCAGACTGAGATGAAAGGGGTGCTGGCTGAGAAACAAACAAAAGTGTTCAATTATTTGAATGAAGTAAGGAAAGATATTTTAAAATGTAAATCAACATTAAAATCTGAAAATGGCACAGTTGATACTGCAGAAAATAGAATTGATGTGAAAGAAAGTTTGAAGTCTCAATGTGCAGAATCTACTGTTATAATGGGCAACATTTTATCTTTCTTAGCAATACACAAAATAAGGGTACATCTTACAGCAAAGGCATCTTATATTCAATAAAATATGGTAATTTAAAATATACAAAAAGAAAATATGTATGTACTGAATACCCTTTTTCTGAAGCTCCAGAGACCCTACTTTGTTACCATGATGACCTTTTTTAATTTCAATAATTATATATATATAATTTCAATAATTATATATATATAATTTCAATAATTATATATATATACACACATATATATGTAACTCTTCAGCTTAAAAGCTGAGAAATGATTTTGGCTACAAACAAATGGGCTGTAAGAAAGAACCACAAAGAGTCCATATGCCACTTTATGTAAGGACACCGGGACTGAATAGATGTCTCCTTTTAATATATGTAACTCTTAATATCTATAACTCTCCTTTTTTTTTTTTTTTTTTTTTGAGACAGAGTCTTGCTCTGTCACCCAGGCTGGAGTGCAGTGGCACAATCTCAGCTAACCACAACTTCCGCCTCCCAGGTTCAAGCAATTCTCCTGCCTCAGCCTCCTAAGTAGCTGGATTACAGGTGTGTGCCACCACACCCAGATAATTTTTGTATTTTTAGTACAGATGGGGCTTTACCATGTTGGTCAGGCTGATCTCGAACTCCTGACCTTGTGATCTGCCCACCTCAGCCTCCCAAAGTCCTGAGATTACAGGACTGAGCCACCACACCTGGCCTTAACTCTCCTTTTATATGTAACTATGTATATAGTTAATCCTTGAAATTAAAAAATATGTATGAAACATACAGACCTGGGAGTGGAATGAGATTCTCTTACAAAGGAACAAAAATTAGCATCGCCTCCATCTTCTGTCCTGCGGCAGTAACTGCCAGAAGCCAGTGGAGCAGCATCTTTAGTCTTCTGAGGAGAAAAGGCTAGAGAGCAACAATTATATGCCAACCAAGTTGTCATTTGTGTTTAGCAGACAAACGAGCTTCAGAAGGCATGCTACTGGGGCTCTTTGGAGTAAGAACAGCTATGATCTGGGAGTCAGATGCTGTCACAATCTCCATCTCTCATCTTCACATTTCTTGTCTTGCCAGCTTCACTCTCCAGCAATGGTGTCTTCCACATGGCTGGAAATGTCTGCAAATAACTCTATATCTGCTTTTCCAGCCTTGCCACCAGTGGGAAATTAAGGGAATATTCTCAGAGCTATTGTCCCAAAACCCCAGGAAAATGTTCCCACTGACTCAATAACTGTGGCCAGAATAGTGATTGTCATGGCATGGGTAAGATGCCTACCCCAGTGACAGTAACTTTGGCCAGAGAAGTGGTATCTTCCAAGAACATGGAAGTTTCCAGTAAAACCTGGGGAAGAGCATGTTTTGGAAGAGAGTGAGGCAGAGTGGGGCGTGAGTGATTGGGGACGAGATGTGTGGGGCCAGCCTTTCCCAAAAGAAGCAGAATGATACAATACTGGGCAAGAAAAACAAATGGTATCACATTGTTTTTAATTGTGAAAACATAGAAACCATATAAAAGTTCATGAAAGTAAACATAGTTAAACATGTGATGATATTTCCGTACAATTAAGTAGCATGCTGCCATGAAAAAGACTATGGCAGTCTATCTGTTATCAGGGCTCCTTAAAGTGTGGGCTGCATCTGCATTAGAATCACCTGAAGATGTTTCTTCAAAAGGCAGATCCCCTGGCCCCATCCCTGGCCCTCTAAATCAGACTCTCCCAGAACCTACATTCTTAGTAAGCTACCCAGGTGATCCCTATGCTCAGGCTTGACAGCCACTAGTTCCGTGAACTTACACAGAAAATAACCCGAATGAGCACATCATGTTTTGATATGGCCAATTTGCTGAAGCCATTGCAATGAAAGTAGGTTTTTTTTTGTTGTTGTTGTTGTTGTTTTAAATGAAATCACCAAAGATTTGTGTTTTAAAATTGCTGACAAGTAAAGTGCAGAAGAAACATCCCCTACTGCCCCAGTGAAGAAAGGTGGGGTGGAAAGAGGGCTGAGGCTTAGAGAAAAGGGGTGAAAAAGGAATGGAGAGTAGAAATGAGTGGAAGATTACTGAGAAATCACACAGAACCAGGATTCTGTTTACCACATCCACTTGTCCTAGAAAGAGCCGCCAGCCATTCTAAGCAATGGTTTTTAATTACCCTAGGAATTTCGCAGTGAGGGCCCACCTGCACTTCCAGGTAGGAAACCCCACCTGCAAAGAGCAGGCTTCCACATAATGAACTTAACCTATTTATATACACTCTGCTATACACAAACAAGTATAGAGAGAAATCTTAAAAGGTTTTCGGTGTGACTAAGCTGGGACAAAAATCAAACAGTGTTAAAGTGTAACAGCTGTTGTGTACTGTGAGCAATCTACTGACTTTCCATCTCGCCCTGTGCACGGTGCTGCCTGCACTGAGAAGCAGCTGCCCTTGGGCAAAGCTCCCTGAGAGGACGAGCAGGGGCACAGTCATCCTCAGCTTTACCTGCTTTAATGATGGGAGATTTTCTGGGGATTTTTGTGCAGATCAAAGATTCTTATTTGCTTTGTGACGTGTCCATCATTGCTTTTTATGTTGAAAGAGTAAATCCAAAAATACTGGAAAACTGATCTTTTCAGCATTTCCATAGGTAGCTATTGTACCTTTAGAGTAATCATATTACTTTTTAAAGGCCATAGCTCTAAACTTTACAATATATGTTAAAACAGAGATCTTCCTGTGAGGTATTCGTGAATTCACCAAATGTTTAGTGAATAATACCCCGGTTTGTGCTATCTATTGGAATTTTTTTCTAAATTGAATGTCAGATATAACTCTAATGTGATTTTTAAAAAACTTTCTCAATGTGTTTATTTCAGGTCTTAGCAGCTATATTGGAATCAGGAGTTTATATAAGCATAATATACTCAGTGAAGTGTTTTATCTGCAACAAACACTGTTCTATTTTTATACCACATTCAGCATGCATTCACTAGGCTCCCACCACTGGTCAGGCTACGTGTGGTAGGAGGGATGCCAAGGAGGACCATGTGGTCCTTTCTAGTCCTTTCTCTTTAAACTGCTCTTAATCCCATGAAAAGACAGCATGTACATTATACTGCCGGGTGTGTACTATAATAAAACCATGGATAAAAGGCTGTGGAAGCACAGGGGATAAACCAGCCTCCTTTGCCTACCAGAGTCAGGAGATCCCTGGTAGAGCAAATGATCACCCAGTTGGTTCTTCAAGTCTAGCTGGAGGTTATCAGCTGGGGGATGAGGTGAGATTTTCCCTAGAGAAGGGAGCAGAATATGCAAAAACTTGGTGGAGCTGGTACATTTGGAAAATTGGGTGATTGCAGGGGACCAGAGGGGCTGTAGCAAGAAATGAGACTGGGAAAATAGGTAGAAGCTTATAGAAGCCCATGCCAATGAATTTGAGCTTTATCATGTAAGTATTGAGGAGAAATAAGTATTAAAATATAAAACTGCCCAACAAGACAAAGCGTGATGACACAGATAACACCTAGCCCAGGCATGCTCAAGAATGCAAAATAATTGTTCACTTAAGGGAAGTGGGAACTTGAGGAACACTAGTTGATATGTAATACATCTGTGGGTCCCACAGGCCAAAAAGAGTTAATTGAACAAAGAAAGAGCTAGCAAGATAGGAGTTACAAAGACAATTTTTAAACCTCAGTAATAAAACCAGAAATCAAAAATCCTCATGGAGTAAAAACTATAACAAAATTCTTTAGCTTTTGTAGCTTCCCTGAAATTTGTTATTTTGCCACCCCTATAGTAATTAGCAATAAAAATCCCTAAAATGAGACGGACCTACATTTATACCTTTAGGTATGTAGAAGTTAAAGAAGCTTCCTCCCGTTCTACAGCCATTTGCAGGTAGAGAAGATTCTCAAGGGACAGTGTGAATGATGGAAATCCTAAATTGGAGAGGAGACAGGGCTTTGTTGTGGGGGCATTTATTGTCTGGTCTGTCCAGCAGCCCCTTCTGGGACCTTCCTCTCCCTTGTCACACTTTTGCATAGTCCAATGAGAGGCAGCACATCCTTACATCGTTCTACTCCCTGGCAAGAGCTGAGCAGGCCACAGGTGGTGTCTGACCCAACCTGGACCACCTTCCCCATCCTCAAGATTTTGGGGCTTTGGATCAGAGAAGACTTATAATACATTGCCTCTCCTATGCATGAAGGCAAAACGTTTGGGAGCTGTGGCTCAACACGTTTCCAAAGGTGAAGAAGTTGGTTCACAAAGAAAGAATAGCATAGAGCGTAGCGAACCCACGGGGAGGAGCAGGACTTGCGGTGAAGCAGGACCTGATGCATCCAAGCCCCAGGTCTGCTTCCGCGAGAGGCCAGACACCTTGTGGGCATCAGACTCTATGCCCTTTGTTGATTTTGTGTGACCTGAAGCAGGCCAACTTGTCAAAAACCTATTTACAAATGTGTTCATGGTTGACACTATTGTACTGTACACTTGGAAATTGTTGGGAGGGTGAATTTTCTCTTGGTGGGATATGGGGTGCCACAGGTTTTGTTTTGGTTTTTTTTGGTTTTTTTTTTTTTTTAAGACAAAGTCTTGCTCTGTCACCCAGATTGGAGTGCAGTGGTGCAATCTCGGCTCACTTCAGCTTCCACCTCCTGGGTTCAAACAATTCTCCTGCCTCAGCCTCCCAGGTAGCTGGGACTACAGGCGTCCACCACCACACCCAGCTAATTTTTTAGTAAAGATGCAGTTTCACCATGTTGGCCAGGCTGGTCTTGATCTCCTGATCTCAAGAGAGCCACCCACCTTGGCCCCCAAAGTGCTGGGATTACAGGCTGAGCCACCACTTCCAACCTTTGCCACAGTTTTTTAAATGGATTTTAAAAATTAGTTCACCAGAAGTCAGTTTACCCAGTACCAGTTCATGGAATTTATGAAAATTTGCGAAGTTACCAAAAACTAGTCTTGAAGAAGATCCTTGAATATGTCCCTTCTAACAGCTTTTTAATACATACTCAGGGTGAAAAAAACTAAGGCTCTTGGGTTGGGTTAGTTTTTTTCACTAAGTGGAGCAATAAAATGGACTTCACTCAGATCTATAGGTATGCTGTTTGGAGTTTATTTTGAATGACCAGAGAAGGGCATCCTTCTGTCAGATGCTTCCAAAGAACTAGCAAGCATGTGTGTCTTTTGTCAGGCATCATGCTCTTGAAGGGGGTCCTCCCAGATAAAACAAGCAACCTACATTGCAGCTCATGCAGATCCACATTTTTCCTAGAAGGTAGCTCTACACACTTTCAAGCCAGCAACTGTCAAAATCCACAAATTTTAGCATTTCCCATGGGGATTTTAGCTTATCCTAAATTTCAAAGTCCTCTTTGTTATTTTCCATTTGATATTTAGCTTTCTTCTATCAAATTTGCCAGATGACTAATTCATCTAATTTACCAAATTTATAGATTTACCAAAAATGTGTTTCTTTTGACTCTTTATAAGTATACAGTCAGCTATGTGAGATGGCAATTAATAGCTTTTGAGGATTTCTACAAAGTTCTAATTGATTGATTTTTCATTTTGTTTACATAACAACAGTTTAAGGAATGGTCCGTTTGTTTCTGGCCCTGCTGCTGCAGCTGGAAGTAGCTGGAACAGAGGAGAGAAGGAAAGAAAGGAGAGTCTGTGCCCAGTGCATCTGGGCTGCCAATCCCACAGGGAAGGGAGGCCTGAGGAGCAGAGGGAGGGGAAGACTAGGGGGCCAAGAAGGGGTAAGCTAAAGGTAGGAGAGAGGCTGACAGCCCAAGAACCCCAAGTATTCACAGCCCCCATAGGTCCTGCTAATTCATCCAACAAAAATTGGATAAACAAAACTCAGCCTTGTTAAATATGCAAATTTGGTAAATTTGGCAAACTAATCATTCAGCAGATGACCTTTGGTGAATTCACCATTTGGCAAGTGACTTTTTTTTTTTTTTTGAGATGGAGTTTCACTCTTGTTGCCCAGGCTGGAGTGCAGTGGCACAATCTCGGCTCACTGCAACCTCCACCTCCTGGGTTCAAGCAATTTTCCTGCCTCAGCCTCCCGAGTAGCTGGGATTACAGGCACCCACTACCATGCCTGGCTAATTTTTGTATTTTTAGTAGAGACAGGGTTTCACCATGTTGACCAGGCTAGTCTCGAACTCCTGACCTCAAGTGATTCACCCACCTCAACCTTCCAAAGTGCTGGGATTACAGGTGTGAGCCACTACCCCCACCCTGGCAAGTTACTTTTTAATCAACGAATTGTCCTAGTGCATAACAACTTCTCCTTTTTGCTTAAGCCATTGTGAATGGGGTTTCTGTCGCTTGCATCCAAGAGAGTACTAACTTAATGAGTCTTGGAAAAACTGGTAACAAAAATGAGAGAGGAGCACTGCTTGTTGTTCCAAGAGTAGGACAGACAACACTGTTTAGAGAAAATGGTATCATGTTAAAGGAACTTGTTTTCATGATACCCATCAAGAAATAAGTTTTCAAAACTAAGAACAAGCATTAAGAGGGAATTTAGAGCCCAACTAGGAAAAGGGGACTGCTGGATGCCTTATTAATTCAAACCTCCAGGCCAAATGACTCACATCCTGAGACACTGGAAAGCATCTTGATATGAACCCCCATTCACTCTCAGAAATCTTTGAGCAGTCATGGAGAGTAGAAAAGGGCGAGGAGACTGAAGGCAGGTAAATGTTTTCCTTGTTGTGCAAATGTGAACACAGATGCAAAAATTGTAATTATTGTTGAACCTGACATAAATTTTCAGGACAATTCTAAAATAAATTGTTATAATTTATATGTACTTAAAGCAAAAAAAGCAACAAAAGAAAGCATAAGTTCAATGAGAAGAAATTGGGTAAAACTAACACAATTTCCCCTAAACAATGACTTTAATGAAGACATACTTACAAATTTGCATATAAGAAAAACCCAGCAAGGGTAAATTACATTTTGATGGCAGGTTAGGATTTAAAGTATCTTGACAGGTTAAAATAATGAGAAGAAACCACATAAATGTAATATTCTGCCTCTGGGTTCAGAATGTCATTTGCATACTTAGGGAGTAGGAAAGCCTCTGGGCCCATTCTGTCCCCAAGATGCTAGGATCTGTGATTCTTTCAGTCATACGCAGCACTGGAGTGGAGATGAGAAACTTACCACTGGAGAAGAGAGGCAGAGATCATTCTTTCAGATTAATTTCCTCCCCTGAATTTTCAGAGGATGAGAGGCATAGTATGTTCTAGAGTTTAAAACAGGGACAAAGGCTCAGAAAATGAATTTGTATGGTGTGCTCAGGTGTTTCTTCGAGGCATGAATTCCTTACCGGACCCTCTGCAAATCCAGACTTCTCTAGGGGAAACGTTTGTTCTATTGAATTTAAAGACATAGCAAAGAAACTATCCAAAATGAAGCACAAACAAAAGATAAATTTTCAAAAATGAATAAATCATCGGTGAACTGTGGGACAACTTCAAGTGGCCTAATATATAAAGGAGTAATAAGTGAAGTCCCAAAGGAAGGAGGACAGAAAAAATACTTGAAAAAATAACAGCTGAAAATTTTCCAAATTTGATGAAAACTATATAAACCCTTAGATCCAAGAAGTTCAATGAACCCTAGGCACAAAAAAAAAGTCATAACAAAAACTACACTAAGGTATATCGCAATCAAATTCCTCAAAGCCAGTGATAAACATTGCCAGAGGAAAAAGACACATTATATACAGAGGAATAAGGGTAAGATGACAGCAGATTTCTCACTGGAAACAATTCAAGCAAGAAAGCGGTAGAGAAACATCCTTAAAGTACTGAAGGAAAAACCCCTCTACCTACAATTTCATACCAAGCAAAAATAGCTTTGCAAAACAAGGGTGAATGAAAAGACTTTTCAGACACACTAAAGATGAAACAATTCATTCCCAGAAGACTCACAGTACGAGAGAAGTTAAAGTCCTTCAGAAAGAATAAAAATATTCCTCATGGAAATATAGATCTCCAAAAATGAAGGAAGGGCACTAGAAATAACAGCTACATAGGCAAATGTATAAGATTTTTTCCTTATTGTTTAAATCTTTTTAAAAAACAATTATCAATTCATAAAGAAAATGTAGCAAACCTAAATATATATGCCCCTAAAAGAATTTCAAAACGTATAAAGCAAAAACTAACAAGGAAAAATGGACAAATCTAAATTATATTTGGAAATTTCAATTCTTCTATCTACATAATTGATAGAACAAGTCAACAGAAAATCCGTAAGCATACAGAAAACATGAACACTATCAACTGAACTAGTTACCATTTATAAAACATTCTGCCTAACAGCATCAGAATACACATTCTTTTCAAGTGCATATTTGCCAGAATAGACCATATTCTGGGTCATGTCACAGTTAGAGTAAGTATTATATAAAAGGATTCAAGATCTCCGAAACAAAATTAGAAATCAGTAACAAAAAGATCTCTGGAAAAATTTGTAAATAATTGGGAGCCAAATAACATATTCCAAAGTAACTTATAGGTCAAAGGGGAAATTAAAAGACATTAGTATTTTGAACTTTATGAAAACAATAATATTTTAAAATTCATTTAATGCTGCTGAAGCACTACTTGCAATACTTACATGGAGATATATAGAACAACAAAGTGCTTTTCTTTTAAAATGCATAGATTTTAAAAGAAAAGTCTCAAATCAGTGCCCTCAGCTTTTATGTCAAGAAAGTAGAAAAAGCCGGGCGTGGTGGCTCATGCCTATAATCCCAGCACTTTGGGAGGCTGAGCCAGGTGGATTGCTTGAGTCCCAAGAGTTCGAGATCAACCTGGGCCACAAGGTGAAACCCCATCTCTACTAAAAAAAAATTACAAAAAATCAGCTGGGTGTGGTAGCTCATGCCTGTAATCCCAGCACTTTGGGAGGAGGCCAAGGTGGGTGGATCATCTGTCCAGGACAGGTCAGAAGTTCAAGACCAGCCTGACCAACATGATGAAACCCCACCTCTACTAAAAATAAAAAAATTAGGCTAGGCACAGTGGCTCACACCTATAATCCCAGCACTTTGGGAGGCCAAGGAGGGTGTATCACCTGAGGTCAGGAGTTTGAGACCAAGCCTGGCTAACATGGCGAAACCCCATTTCTACTAAAAATACAAAAAATTGGCTGGACATGGCGGCGCATTCCTACAATCTCAGCTACTAGGGAGGGTGAGGCGGGAGAATCACTTGAAGCTGGGAGGTGGAGGTTGAAGTGAGCTGAAATTGTGCCATTGCACCCCAGCTTGGGCAACAAGAGTGAAACTCCATCTCAAAAAAAAAAATACAAAAATTAGCTGGATGTGGTGGTGCACATCTGTAATCCCAGCTACTCAGGAGGCTGAGGCAGGAGAATCATTCGAACCTGGGAGGCAGAGGTTGCAGTGAGCCAAGATCATGCCACTACACTCCAGCCTGGGTGACAGAGCGAGATTCTGCCTCAAAACACACACACACACACACACATCAGCCAGGTATGATGATGTGCACATGTATTCCCAGTTACCTGGGAGGCTGAGGTGGGAGAAACACCTGAGCCCAGGAGGTTGAGGCTGCAATGAGCCAAGATCGAGCCACTTCACTCTAGCCAGGGCAGCCAGAGTGAGGCCCTGTGTGGGGGCAGGGGTGGAGAAACATACAGAGGTGGAGGGGAGGAGGGAAGGAGAGAGAAAGAGAGAGGAAGAAACTAGAAAAATAAGAGCAAATTAAACCAAAGAAAGCAGAAGAAAGAAAACAATAAAGGTCAGAACAGAAACCAATGAAATGGAAATCAGAAAAACAATAGCAAACATCAATAGTACCAAAATAAAATTGATATACATCTAGTAGGACTGATGAGGAAAAGCAGAAGACACAAATTCCCAATATCAACAGGAAAAATGTGACATCGATACACATTCTATAGCTATTAACTGCATAACAAAGAAATGTTATACAACTTTATGCCAGTAAATTTGGCAGCTTAGACTCCTTGAAAGACACAAACTATCAGAACTCACACAAGAAGAAATAGATAACCTGAATAGCCCTATGCATATTAAAGAAATTTAATTCACAGTTAAAACCTTCCCACAAGGGAAACTCCAGATCTAGATGCCTTCACTGGGGAGTTCTATTATACATTCAAAAAATACCAGTTCTACACAAACTCTTCCAGAAAACTGAAAAGAAGAAAATGCTTTCCAGGTCACTCTGAGGCCAGCCTTCCCTTGATATTAAACCAGACAAAGATAATACAAGAAAAGAAAACTATAGACCAACGTCCATTAGGAGCATAGATATAAGAATTATAAGCAAAATTTAGTGTATCCAGTTCAGCATTTTATAGAATAACTAATCAAATTCAACAACGTATAAAAAGGATAATAAATGATGACCAAATGGGATTTATCCCAGGCATGCAAGGTTGGTTGAATGTCCAAAAATCAATATATAAAATTCACCACATAAACAAACCAAAAAAAAAAAAAATCATCTCCATGGTTGCAGAAAAAGCATTTAAAATCCAACATCCATTTCTGGTTAAAAAAAACCTCTCAGCAGACTAACAATAGAAGTAGACTTCTACAACCTGACAAAGTACATCTTTGAAAAATCTAAAGCAAATATCACATTTAATGGTGAAAGACTGAATGCTTTCTCCTTAAGATTGGATTCAACTGTTGCATAATTTTTGGATAACTGGATTGCCCATTTTGGATATTTGTATTAATTGGATAATTTATATTGTCATTTTATATTATGGTGGGAACACTTTGGCAGTGTTTTAAGCTAAACATATCCCAGCCACATATTCCAGCCACTCCACTGCTAGGTATGTATCTAGGAGAAATGAACACATTTGTCCATATAAAAACATACACAATTTTCATATCAAATTATTTGTAATAGCCAAAAACCAGGAACAACCCCAGTGTCCATTAGCATTGGAAGATGGATAAGAAAACTGTGTTGTATCCATATAGTGAACTACTACTCAGTAATAAAAAGAATGAGCTATTGGCACATGCTACAACATGGATGAATTACAAAATAATTTTGCTTGGTGAAAGAAGCCAACCTGAAAAGTATCCATTTATATAAAACTCTAGAAAACACAAACTATAGAATCAAGAAGCAGATCAGTGGTTGTCGAGAGATGGAACGTCGATAGGGAGGGACAGGAAGAAGGAATTACAAAGCACCACAAGAAACCTTTTGGGAGTATGGATAGCTTGAGTGTAATGTTGGTTTAACAAGTGTAATATACATCTCAATACTTGTCAAATTGTATACCTTAAATATGTGGAGTTTATTGTATGCCAATGATGACTTAATAAAGCTATTAATAAAAGTGACCAGAATCTGGCGTTATAGGGAGGGATGTTCAGGTGAGACAGGGCCATGAATTTTGCATAGAAGAAAACAGCATGATCAAACGTAAAGGAACTATTTGAATATACATTAGGCCAGATGTGGTTGCTCATACCCATAATCCCAGCACTTTGGGAGGCCAAGGCAGGAGGATCACCTGGTCCGAGCAGTTTGAGATCAACCTGGGCAACATGGTGAGACCCTGTCTCTATAAAAAAATTTAGAAATTAGCTGGGTATAGTGGCACACACCTGTAGTCCCAGGTACTCAGGAGGCTGACACAGGGAAGGATTGCTTGAGCCCAGGAGGCCGAAGCTGTAGCAAGCTGTGATCACGCCACCGCACTCTAGCCTGGGTAACAGAGCAAGACCCTATCTCAAAAAAAAAGAAAAAGGGAAAAAAATAAATAAAAACATTGTCACTGTCCTGAAAACAGTGAGTAGTCCAGCGTGGTAAGATCAGAGATTGTGTTGAGGGGAATGGCAAGAACTACCAGAAAGGTATGTAGATATGACCAGATTGTCAAGGAACTTGAAGGGAATGTGAATGAGTCTGAATTTATGCAAAGCAGGAGGAAGTCACCAAGGAAACATATAGAGTGAAAACAGGGACCAGGATGGACCCCTAGGCAATTCCTACATGTAATAAATGGAAGGTCAAAAAAGTAGGAGGCGACTTAGGGTAAGTACTCTTCCAGAAAAAGACAAGGTCAAATGTCTTGGCATCAAAGGAGACCTAGGCCTAGAGCAGTCCATTTGATTTTGTGACCTTTGAAAGCACCTTTGGTAAAAGCGTTGAGGGCAAAAGCCAAATTGCATGCTAAAATTAGTAGAAAGATTAAATGAAAGTATAGTCTGATCTTTAGAATATTAGCTTATCTCTTTCTATTCCAAATTCTGTTATTCCAAACTCAAAAGCTTAATTGTTCATACTGCACAAATTCAGGAAACCCAGTTCCAAGGATCTGTTCTGTAGGTGAGAACCTGAAAATCTAATTGTGGATATGTCCTAAACTCGGCCAGCTAATGCTGATTCCCCGATGAGCAGGGTTCTAAAGTTATTATTCTACTATCAGGTGAAGTAGTAACCTTGTAAATGTGGGTGTATGATCCTGAGAAGATGGGGTATAGTTTCCGAACCTTATCACATAGGGATTCTGATATGCCATGCCCCTTGGGGCCCACTACCTACATGACCCTCTATGATTTGATGATAATTTATTGGACCTCTCATATGGGTTGAAAAAAAGAACTTAGGACCATTAACAAAGGGAAATACTTTTACCACTTAACTTATTTCATGTTTATGAGGTTTCAAAGCCATATTCTGCTACCCTCTTATATACAGTTTCTGCCCACCATCTCTTCTGTTTTATAAACCTGGGCATTCCGATAGCTACCTCTAAGGTCTCTTTGAAATATGTTTCTGAATCTTGTAAGTTCTGTCTGTTGGATTCTCATTTAGGCTCTATTTTCAACTCTTACTAGTGAAAGCTAAATCACATTCATTTTTTTGTGACTAGACTCTGAGTCCTTAGTAAATAAACTCGGTATTGCTGTTAGTTAAATGATAGCCATCTGTTCAGAAGAGCAGAACTCAAACCTGAAAGCATCCTTCCAGCAAAAGGAAAGGTATAAAAATAAACATCTCAGCACCTGACAAATGTTGACTAATTGTTAGATACTATATCTCTGTTCAGAATCACCTATCCTGGCCAGGTGTGGTGGCTCACACCTGTAGTTCCAGCATTTTGGGAAGCTAAGGTGGAAGGATCACTTGAGCTCAGGAGTTCATGACCAGTCCTGGCAATGTAGCAAGACCTAGTCTCTCCAAAAAAATAAAAAATAAAAAATTAGGCCAGGCATGGTACCTCATGCTTGTAATCCTAGCACTCTGGGAGGCCAAAGCAGGAAAATCATTTGAGCCCAGGAGTTCAAGACCAGCCTGGGCAACAAAGTGAGACCCCATCTGTATTTGAAACAAAAAAAAAAAAAAGCAGATAAATAGAAATTTAAAAATAAAAAATTAGCTGGACATTCCTAGCTACTTGTGAGGCTGAGGTGAGAGGATCCCTTAAGCCTGGGAAATCAAGGCTATAGTGAGTCATGATCATGCCACTGCACTTCAGCCTGGGTGACAGAGCAAGACCTTGTCTCATTCATTCATAAATAAATGACCCTTTTTTTAAAAAGAGGCAGTAGTAAATCAAAGCTGATAGTGGATTAACAAAACATGAATTTACCAAAGAAACACATTTCTAAGGCACATGGACTACCATCATATTATTTAGCCCAATTAAGGTTGTTTTGAGGCCAGGTGTGGTGGCTTACACCTGTAATCCCAGTACTTTGGGAAGCTGAGGCAGGCGGATCACGAGGTCAGGGGTTGGAGACCAGCCTGACCAACATGGTGAAACCCTGTCTCTATAAAAAAAATATAGAAATAAAAATAAATAAAGGTTGTTTTTGATATCCTGAACAGTATGTGATACATTATTGATAATGTTTTACAGAATTCTCTTTAGAGTTTTGTACTACTTTAAGAACATTTTCACCTTCCTTTTAAAACAGATTACAGTTAGATAGTCACAGTTGTCCTCAGAAAGCCTTGGTAGTTGACTTTAATGCAGATTCCTAAATATGCTGTCCTTTGTTGCTTCTACCTTAGATAGAGAAATAAGGTCAGGAGACCCAGGTTCCTTTAAATTTAAAACCTTGTAGTTTACAAACTTACCATCAGTCATAGTGCTTGGAACCTAAATAGCAAGTGGGGCAGAGTAGCAAGCTTGCCAGTTTCTACAGAGTTCTTTGGGAAAGTAGATATTTTGACATGTTTCCTCTTTGTTCTTCTGACTCACCCCTGATCTTCCTAAGAGTGAACTAATTTTACTGTGATTTTGTTCTTGGAATCTACTAATAGATTCCCTTTAGTAGGTACAAGGAGTCACATATACAGCTTTTAGTGGGTTTGAGGTTCCTGTGGTTTTGCACCTTCACTGTTGTCACATCTCTCAGATGAGGGCATTGATTGACACACACCAAAACAAAAAGATGTTCTCTTAACAAGAAGCATACTAGGAACCTACATTTTAAAAGCCCATGTTTTCTTTTCTGTTGCCATGCAATGCTAAACTCTGCAAGTTGACTGCCACTACAAGTAGCTGAGCACAGAATCATCTTGGTAGTTTTGGAGTCTGTATGATGAATGTATTTCTGACCCATCAGTCTAGCAGTCATCTCTCTGATGGTCAGGATCTAGGCAAACTCCAAAGAGAAGAAACAGGAGCCATTAAAAGCTAATGGAGGGAAAACAAAGTTAGGAGAAACACACCCAGGAGGTAATGGTGGGTGAAGTCCATGGGATTTGCTGCATAAGATGGAAACAGGAGCAGATAGAGAACTGACTACGCATCTGACAGGACTAGTAAGATGGGTACCCATAAGTCACTGCAGAAAATCTCTTTTCTTGTAGTGTATAATCACACCACACGGAAAACTTTATTTAACGAAGCAAATTTATTGTGGATGTAATGAACTTTCAATAAAGACTCATTAATTTCTATTTTATGCTTTCAAAATTTTCATCGGTAAAGGATACAAAAGAAATCAAATATAAGACTGTGTAGCCTGAGCTGCCTAAGGATTTTTTAATGGATTGAGCTATATACAGACAAGGTAAATCAAAGATCCTCAGACTGGAACTACAGAAAGTACAAAGAACTTTGGCCGGGCCAAAAGGAGCTTCAGATTTAAACACCTGCTAATTATTTGAGTTTACTCTAGAATATTTTTATCATGCTTAGTATTAGGTGAAACAGTATATATATTTGGGATTCTGTCATCAAAATTAGTGCTTTAGGTTTGATTTCTGTATATCAATGTTTCATTGCTTTTTTAAATAACAATAATACTTCTGATACTTCCTGTCAGCTCTGCAATTAGGTCAATAACTTTACATAAACCATCTTATTTAACCTTCAAAATCACCGTCTTACAAAGTAAACATATTTATCCTCATTTTACAAACGAAGAACCTGGAGTTCACAGCATATAAATGATTTGTCCAAGGTCATGCAGCTAGTAAGTGGCGAGCACAGACAGATTCAAACCCAGTTTTTCTGACCTCAAAGCTCATGATTCCTGCAAACCACTGTTTTTATGTTAGAACTAGGGAGCCCGAACAGCTAGCCAGGGATATGCTTCTTGACTTTGAGAGGGCTTCAGCTGCACCTCACCTTTGTGTGCCTTTACGTTTATTTCCTCAATCTGTATCGTGAGCCCACACTCAGAAGTGCCAGGCTCTTTCTAGATAAGTTAGGTACCAAAGATAGAGCAATAAGCTAGATACTACTTCTTACCACACTGAATTTTCAAATAATGAAAAGCAAGTACGATGGTGATGAAAAGCAAGTACAATGGTGATGAAAAGCATGAAGGAGAACTAAATGCTGTGAATAAGAAGTTTACTAAGAAAATTGTTAGGAAAAGAAGGCTTGCAGAAAGACAATTAGCCTGATTTAGAGACAAATTTGTGAGATGCTATCTATATTTGAAAGAAAGAAAACTGAATTTCTTTACTCAACATGCTATAATTGAAACTAACTCACTTAATTTAAATTAGCTAGCTTTACAAAATTTCATCTTGGGTACATCAATCTGAGTAGTCTTTGCCAGTAGTGATACAACTGTGTGCGTGTATGTGAATTATCTTCACTTATACTAGATGCTAAAAGACAAGCTTCTGTAAAGTACAGAGAGATAAGTATTGTCCACCTATAATTCTATTCTAGCCAAAGTATCAGTCAGGTATGAAATTTTAAAAAAATAAACAAGGGATAAAATATGGTCAAAGACCAGGTGCCATGGCACATACCTGTAATCCCAGCACTTTAGGAGGCTGAGGTGGGAGGATTGCTTGAGGCCAGGAGTTCAAGACCAGCCTGCGGAATATAATGAGTCCCTTCTCTACAAAATAAAAAATAAGTAAATTAGCTGAAAGTGGTGGCACATGCCTGTAGTCCCATCTACTCAGGAGGCTGAGGTGGGAGGATTGCTTGAGCCCAGGGATTCGAGGCTGCAGTGTTTAGTGATCATACCACTGCACTCTAGCCTGGCTGACAGACCAAAATCCTGCCTCAAAAAAACCTAAAAAACAACACGGTCAGAGCCTTTCACACACCCTTTCCTATGAAGTTTCCTGAGGATATATTCCAGCAAAGTAAGGTAATAAAACGAGAAAGAAGACTTGAGAGCCAAAGGTGGTATATCCAAATCAAGAGAGAAATAAAGTCCCTGAGTGGCAGCTTTTGGTACAGACTGACAGAACAAGAAGACACAGGGCTCCGATGGTTGGTGCCTGTGAAATGTGGGGATTCAAGGGATTTTATTCAATTCTAGACCATGGAAGAGAAAAAGCAATTGTAAGTTCCAAGAAAGAAAATAGAACATATTTTGGGACATTACTTAAATAATGAGTAATAATTATGGGTTTGCAGGAATAACACATTATTTGATTTCCAACTTTTAGAATTAATCTTAACCAAAACATAGAAGCCTTAATTAAGGCTACAGAACACCAAGTTGATAATAGTCAATATTTTTTCATTGCCTTGTATGTGCCACGCATAGAAGGTGGTCGGGATACAGGCAGTGAACCAAACATTTCTTAAAGAGCTCATATTCTAGAAAGGGATATGAATGCTAAGCAAGCAGAAATAAGATAATGTCTGGAGTGCTGAGAAGAAGCTGAAAGATAGGGTGACAGGAAGGAGCATAGCTAGGAAGAAGAGGTTGGTTTTGCTAACATGGAAAGCCTGTCACAGAGTGACCCTTCAGTTAGGGTTTGAATGATGAGAAGAAGAAGATCTGAGATGTTACCAATCAGAAAAGTAAAGGCCCTAAAATGAAAAGCTGTGACAGTGGAAAAATAAGGGCCTGTGTAGCTGGAACAGAGTGAATGAGGGGAAGAGTATAAGAGAGGGAGGTTAGAGAACCCCTAGGCCAGATCATTTAAAGCCTCATGAGTAATGATGAGGGGATTTTAATAAGAGATTTTTTTAGCAAAGGGAGCGATGCGATCTAACTTACGTTTCTGAAAAATCACTCTGGCCATTTTGTGGAGGGTGGATTATAGCGAGACAAGAGGGTGGCTGGTCCTAAAATTAGAAGACAGTGGCTTGCATTGATATTTTAGCCATGGAGATGGTGAAATATATTTGGTGGTAGAAATGACAGGACTTCTGTGGGCGAAAGGGAAAGAGAGGATTTGTTCGTGGCTGGAGCATCTGGGTAGATGGAGTAGCACTGGCTGAGAGTGGGGTACTTGGGAAAGGAGTATCTTTGGGAGGTAAAATCCAGAGAT
Source organism: Cacajao melanocephalus (assembly GCA_963573385.1). Taxonomy (NCBI): domain Eukaryota; kingdom Metazoa; phylum Chordata; class Mammalia; order Primates; family Pitheciidae; genus Cacajao; species Cacajao melanocephalus. The sequence goes on from CAUYLG010035196.1 coordinate 67,142, forward strand.
CAGTGTTACAGGTGTCACAAAGGAAGCAGTCTCGTCCTCAATGGTGTAGAAGTACAGCTGGGGGGAGGTGGGCGAGGGGGAGTAGAAGTGCCGGAAGGAAGGTGGAGATAATGGCATCCGCACCTTAGAAAATGGGGAATACAGAGAGTTTCTTGCTGATGGAACAAAAATGAAGGATACATATATTATTTAATGTGAGCACGAAATAATGTAACGATTGACAAAGTTACAGATGAGGAGGAGAGCGGGGGATTATTAGTGATGTAAACCTACGTCTGTTATAAAAGGAAGTCAGTGGATAGTATCTCAAGTTGATAAATTCATAAAGGCGGTATAAGCCTGTTATTTAGTGTTTGGAGTTCACCATAAAAAAGGGCTAAAAATAGAAGCAATTTAAAGCAAGCATGAAAGAACCAGCAGTGCGTTAAGGGACTGTTGCTTTTCATTTTTTTCAGTCCTCTGCGTGGGTTACTTTGTTAGAGTAAAAGGGTAATATTCTTAATTGCCTTGACAAAATCAGATTTTCTGGATGTGGAATGGAAGTACTTTTTGATTTCCCAAAATTAATTGAACAGGGAGAGAGGGTTTGAGAGTCTTATTTCTTCAACATACCACCAAGAAGTTTTCATTTTCAAATATGCTAGAAACTGGCGGTGGATATGCTAGCAGGTGTCAAAACAAAAGGTTACTTCCTTTCTTGACTTATGGAAGTTTCCACCCTTTTAATTTAAACCCAGTTCTGGGTCCTCTGCTACCTTCTGGAGAACAAGGAATTATCAACCCGACCCCACCCAAATTTATAGTTTTTCTAGGCCATATGGCAAATTTAATGGAATTGCAAGTTCCAGGAAAGGAGGAAAGGCTTTCCAGAAAAGGGAACAGCCCAGGGGAGCAGAGGAAAGGCAGCAGCAGGAACAGACGCTTGGAAACTTCCAGTGGAGGGCGGGCCAGTGTGGGGGTTGCCAGGGTGTATTTTAACCAGAAGAGTGTGGTGAGTTTTTGACGACTTACCAACCAATGAGGTTTTCTCTACCTGTTTGTTGCCTGCTTCCACGCTTCGCTCCCCCACACCTCCTCTTCCCTCCGGACCACCCTGCATCCTCTCAGCCCATCAAGCCCCACGCGTACTTCCCACTGACTACCTACTCTAGCACGAGTGGTAGAAAGGTCCTTTAAGATCTCTCTTCCAAGGGCCCTTCTGTGCGTGTGTATTTACTTTCCCTCCACCCTCCCATCCTGTGACATCTGAGTCCCCTTTTACTCACCACTCTCCCTCCCTCACCCTTTCCTCATGGGAGCCAGCCCCTTCCATAGCCTCAGGTGGAACTAATCTGTCAATTCTTTCTCTTACTTTCTATTCCCGGACAACAGACATGTGCGGTTGGTGGCTTAGGCTCATGGAAGATTATCTACAGCATTAATAGACACATTTAGTGTATGCATGTAAGATACAGGAATGCTGTGTTAAAAACCCATCCAAGTTTCCTGTCTCAGACCCCGGAACTTGGCATTGTAGAATCCATTTGTGCAGATTAATCGGATCAAACTGGGATGTCACAGAGTTTTTGGACGTTCGTGAACTTTACAAGAGTAGCTTTGAAAGGAGCTTTGAAAGCATGAAGAGTGTTTGTTAGAAGAGGCTTAAAAAGTGTGATGACCTCGGCTTACCATGCATGAGGGTTGATAGGAAGAAACGATCCTGTACTTCTACAACCGAAGAAGTTTGGTTAAATGTAAGGACAAATTTTTGACTGTCAAAGACTGATTACATGATGGAAGACTCCACACTGCTGCTTTTTATCCTCAGCAGTACCTAAGAATGAAAGTCTTAATGTTGACGAGGAGCAGATCAGATAACTCCTCGAGGGCCCTCTGGCTCTGGGTTCCACCGTGTCTCATGGGCAATTGGTGAGGGTGAGGTGTCGTGAGACTCTGGGGCTGGGAGGAACTTAGAGATTCCAGCAATTTCAGCACAGTGGCCAGATTTAAGCAGAATTCAGCCCTAACTGCTCAGTTACTGCTCTGTTTTTAAAGACCAGTAGAGGAATACATTCCACGGTTCCCTTGGTGATTTATTTAATGATCTTAAACATCCTGCTCAGGAAACTTGGTCCTATTTCTGACCAAAACTGCATCTTCTGTGGTTTCTTCTAGTTCTTAGGGAATATGGGAAGCAGCTGTCCCCGTCTAGTGACTCGCCCTGTGATAACTTCACACACTCATCCTCTGACCTTTCATCTCTCCTTTATTCCCGGATCTTATTTTCTGGCTCTGTAATTTATTCAAATTATACATGCTAAAGATCAGCAACAGTTGAAAAGCTCTCAGAGCAGGATGACTGCTGTGTTGTATTTACTTCCTCACTCTGTAAAGCAACTGGAAATTCAGATTTAGCTAGAGAGGAGAGTTACCAATCATTGCTCATCTCTCCAAGATTCATGCTTTGAGAGAGAAAAAGTATTACGGAGGCAGGGAATTCACACTCCTGGGCGTGTCCCATTGCTCATCCAGTGGGAGGTGACGGTTCCCAGTCTCAGTCTGGGGCACTTCCTTTCACTTCCCCTGGGTGTTCACCATTGTGCAGAACAGGTTAGATGGGGAAGAGCTGCACAGGAATTTCACACAGTGTCTTTTCTGTGGCAGATACTATTACAGATGGGTCATGTAGGTCTGAGAGCACAACATTCAAGTTAAAGTACAAGAGGCCTGTGCGCCTTTGGGCCCAGTGTAGCTGCAAACACTTCCTAGATTAGTCAGTGCTTAGCAGTCTCAGCGTCTTGGCCTACAGCGATACTATCCCCCATGAACAATGGAATTGAAATATGCCCATTGCTGTCTTCACCCAGAGAAAACAGATTGCTCATTAATGCTACTTCTTCCATACACTCACTCACGTGGAAATCAGCCAAAGTTTCTATGATACCAGGACAGTCAGCGATTCTGCCATAAAACATTTTAGTCAGAAACATTTAGTTTTCTTTTTCATTCCAAGTTTTAATCAAAGCTATATATAAGATTACTTTATTCCTGCATCTTCTCAATTGTTTCTTCCTTGTATTTGCCCTTTTCCTTTCCTACTTGGCGAAATTTGGCTTTCTGTTCAAGGATCTTTTTGTCGTCTTTGTCCAGTTTGAGCCTGGTGACAACCACCTGAATTTCATCATCCTTTTGGTCGGGCATGGGTCGCATGTTGTACTTCTGTCTCAGCTCTTTGGAAAAAGGGGAAGACATAATCTTCCTGCGAATGTGGGAAGGTGCATTGAAATGCCAAAAGCATTTCACAAAGGGATTTAACTTCATTTTGGCCACTCCCGCTTAGGTGATGGCTGCAAAAGGCCATAAACATTTATTTACAACATGGACCTCAGTGTATTTATTTAAAAGGTACAGATTATCTAGTCATGGAATTTATTTATTGCCAACTGACAGTTTCTGAACACTTAGAATGTACAAAACACTCCTCTACATATTGGGGGGTAGCCACAAGGATGACTTAAACACCCCAACCTCAAGGAGTTCACAGTCTAGAGAGGGCAGTAAACAAAAACAAATGATGCCTGTCCAGTCAAGGTGCACAGAAGCATAGAGGCTGGACCTGTAATTCCGGAGAGTAGGTGAAACTGCTCTTCGAGCTGCTCTGGAAGTGTGTACTCACTCTTCCAGAAGAGAAGCTGGAAGGGCTGAGGTCTGGGACAAAAGCACGGGGAGGGCAGGCCCCTCTCAGAGGCTGATCTGGGTGGAGAAGAGTCAGAAAATGTGAGTTCAGTTCAGATTGCCAAGGACCTTCTATTCTGTGTCAGGTGACCACAGATCCTAGTCTGCCAAGGTTTATGCCTGTTGCTCCAACATAATAATCAATAGACCTGCCTCCTTTAATTCTCAAGAGTGTCCCAAATAGGTAAGTCCCATGAACACCTGACTTATACAGCTCTGCAGAAGGGCTTGATAGGTTTTATAAACGAAATGAATGAATCAGATATGTGTCCTGGAAAGATAACTCCAGCAGCCATGAGTAAAACAGTTTGCCAATAGATGAGACTAGAGACGGAACCTCTCCATACAGACAGAAGTAGAATTAGACATATTCGTCTTGAAAACTAATCATATTCTAAACACAAACTTGCCTAAATGTTGATTATAAAATTATCTCTGCTCACAATGACAATTTTTTGAACTGTGTCAAGTTGCATAGATGTTCTGAATGTCTTTTAAGTTCTTAGTAATTTTCAGAAATACTGCTACCTGCCTGTCACCAGCTTTTTTTTTTTAATATCACAGAAAGATAAAGAGGATTCTGATAAATACTTGGGGGGAAAACATCTCAAGACTTTTTGGGAAAAAGGACTGAATGTTGCAGAGGAGCTCTGATCACCCAGGTTTGGTGCAGAAGTTTGCGTGACCTTTTTCTAGGAAGCTGCTGCTGACATGATTGCAGCATGCCTTTTGCATTGTTTTGCTAGTCTTGCAAACAGGTTTCGCCAAGCCACCCACACTTCCCAGCCATCTTTTCTGAAACTACTGAATGCACCTCTGAGATGGATTGGGGTGTAGTCTCCAAGGCACAAAGCTGAGTTAATTGGACATGGAGACCGAACCTGTAACAGTGGCCTCATTAGCACCACTGAACTACCCAGACACAGCCTCAATTATGCAAGGCACTTTTGGTAAGATGCTTCCTGTAGGTGTCCTTCTGTGCACATATGCTTCCTTCTTCCAGGGCTACTTGGACTTGATGACTAAGAATGATGAAAGAATGAGACCCCACAGTGGCCAAGTCATCCTGAAGGGGCTGGCCATGGCTGGAGCCCAAGTTCTTATCATGTTCATGCTTGAGAAGCAACACAGCAGGGCAGAGAGAGCACAGCGTTTGGAGTGAGATTGGTCTGTGTTTAAGTTCATCCCTGCTACTTACTAGACAAGAGACATCAGATGTTATTTAACCTTTGTGTGCCTTGTTTCCTTCCCAGGAATGTAAGGGCAATGCCTGTTGTACCTGGTGGTTGGGTTTGGGTTAACCTAGTCAAACACCCAGCACAGGTGTGGCACATGTAGGTTCTCAGTTGATGGTGGCTAATTTCATTACTATTGTCATTGTGATTATTACAGAATAGGTTCTACTCAAATACATTCATTCACTGAGTCAGCGTCTATTTTTTTTGAGCACATGCCACTTGCTGAGCAATGTTCTCTGCCCTAAGGATATAGCCATGAACAGGATAAACAAGGTTCCTGTCCTCAGGGTGCTTAGACACATGCTCTAATTCCGCTCTTCTTTTTTCATTTTCTGCTCAAATTATTGACTTCTGCCACCCCCTCGTTTGTTGCCCTTTCCTAGCATCCTCTACCCTCAGCCAGGAGCCTGTTTCCTCAGTAGCTTTGCCCTGGTAACACATCAGAGGCCAGCAGCCACATCATCAGCTCCTTTTTGATTTCCTCCATTCTGTGAACCAGGCTGGAGCACAGGCTTCGGACTCAGTTGTCCTGCCCGCAGTCCCAGCTCTGCCACTCCCACCTCGGATGCAGAGGATCCCATTCCTCTTCTGAGTTGTTGGAAAGATCACACACATGTGTCTCAGAGGCTTGGTACAGTGCCTGCCTGATTTGGTTAAAAAGAAACTTAAAAGGAGGAAGACCAAAGAGGGAAGCTTTTACAAGTTGCTGTTTAAAGCACTTTTTGGAAGTTTGTGTTTGAGGCTTCAAACAGATAACTAATTAAGTTATTAGAAGTGCTCCCTGTGATTAGGACAACAACCATGACTACTGCCATGTTACTACTATTAATTGATTCTATTTGGTTCCAATTACATGGGCCAAAAAATGTTTTCCCAACTGTGGTTGGACTCAGTTGACTTTCAAATCATATCACTCTCCTCCTTCAGTGGCTTCTCAAGATCAGATCTGAGGTCATTCCCACTGCCTACATGGTGTGGCCCACCTCCTCACTCTGCATTCTCCTGCACTCACCTGCAGGCCACGCCAGCTTTCCTTGACTTCCTTAAGAAAAGCCCCTCACTGCCTACCTCAGGCACAGCTCCAGTGCCGTGCCCTCTGCCAGGAATGCTGTTCCTAGCATCTTCCCCAAACCCCCATGCACCTTCCAGGTTTCAGCTTAAATGCTGCTTCCCTAAAGAAGCCTTTTCCTGACCCTCTCCTCAGACAAGTCTAAGTCCTCATGTTAGTGTCATCTGATAGCACTCTGGTTTTCTCCTTCACAACACCACAGTTGTAATTCGTTTTTGTGTAATTTTTTTATTTAACATCTGACACTTTCAGGGGTTATAAGGAGTCCATGAGGGGAGGACTGTGTCTGTCTACCAGTCTAGAAGCCTAGGAACTATATGTTGAATGAATATATAGGAAGCTGTAGATGGATTTCTTCTCACTGAAAGTATTCAATCTTAAATAGAAACACATTCTGAAAACCGGGTGTGGTGGCTCACATCGGTAATCTCAGCACCTTGGGAGGCTGAGGTGGGCGGAACACTTGAGGTTAGGAGTTCAGCCAGCCTGGCCAACATGCCGAAACCCCATTTCAACTAAAAATACACAAAAAAATTAGCTGCATGTGGTGGCATGCACCTGTAATCCCAGCTACTTGGGAGGCTGAGGCAGGAGAATCCCTTGAACCCAGGAGAGGTTGCAGTGAGGCAAGATCTCGCCACTGCACTCCAGCCTAGGCCACAGAGGGAGACTCTGGTGTGGAATTGACCTTCATACCTGGACTTCCTGTTCAGATGCCAGTGGTAACAAAGTCATTACTTGATAACGTTTACTGATGGCCATGACCTAGCTCAATTCAGCCCTGAGTAGATGGGCATTCACAGCAGCCGCACTATCACTGGCCATATGAAGACTGGCCACTCTTGAGAGCAGAGATGACAAAGCAGATGATCAAAGGTTAAGGGCTGAATAGATTCCAGAATCTGAGCAGCCCCTCTCACCAGGTTATATGTCCAGGGTCCAGAGGTGAGGTTTTAGGGAGATGGAGGTGGGAGCTGCATCATAAAAGTGAGTGGTGCCAGGATGCCTTCCATTGCTACAAGGAAGAACCCTGTCTTTCAGGAACAGGTTTCACACATGAAAGTATTTTCTTCAGGCTGGGTGGGGTGGCTCACGCCTATAATCCCAGCACTTTGGGAGGCTGAGGTGGGCGGATCCCCTGAGGTCAGGAGTTCGAGACCAGTCTGGCCAACATGACAAAACACCATCTGTACTAAAAATACAAAATTTAACCAGGCACAGTGGTATGCGCCTGTAGTCCCAGCTACCCAGGAAGCTGAGGCATGAAAATCACTTGCATGGTTGGAGGAGGTTGCAGTGAGCTGAGATTGTGCCACTGCACTCCAGCCTGGGCGACAGAGCAAGACTCCATCTCCAAAAAAAAAATATTTTCTTTATAATGAAATTATGTCTAGTTGTATGCATTATGAAGTAGGAAGAGTTGTCATCAAGGCTGATGGACTGTTTTATGTAATTATGAGATGGGGTGTGCTGTTTCTAGAATTAACACAGATTGACCTTTGTAAGTGTGACCACACAATGCAGACAGACCTGTTGGGGATTCACTCCTACACTCTCCCCTGTACACGCCACATGGCTTGGAGCTTCAGTTGACGCCTTAGAGTTAGGATTAAAGGTGCAACTATGCAGAAGGGCTTCCAGCTCTTTGTTAGGTCCTGTGGTCACGGCTGCTTTCCCACTTCCTCTGTAGTTGTCTGTATATTTAATCCATCTCCACCATTAAACTGCAAGTTCACTGAGAACAGGAACCATGTCATAAATATATTTGAGTCATCCCTAGCAGCCAGCACAGGAAACACTAAGTAAATACCGAAGGAGGGAAGGAAGGAAAGCAGGTAGGTCAGTAGGCTCTGGGTGAGGGAAGGGAGGGTGCGAGATTCACCCTGGGCTGTACACTATGCTCCAGCACTGACTGTAAAGCCACTTCATAATTGCTAAGTAGAGGGTGTCGGCTTAGAAAGGAAAGGGACCATGGGCTGACCAAGATTTTCCCAGGTGACACTGTGAAGGAAGCTGATGTCAGCTTCACATCCAGACTTGTGTGAGTAATTAGAAACTTCAGAGGGCGGGTAAAGAAAATCTGCCTGCTAGTTGATAGTCCCCTTCTCAGCCCGTATGGACCAACTCATGAAGTGGAAGAAGCAGAGGGCATGAGGCTCTATTCCCTGGTTAGCCTGGGCTCTGCTAACTGCCCCCAGGCAGGGCTCCAGCACCTGCAGGGTGGGAACTCCACAGGAGTCTTTGGAAGCCACTGTTGCAAAGCTGAAGTACTTATGTATGTTATCTGCTGATTGTCAATGGGCAGGTTGGAGGCAGCAGACCGGCTTCTGAATCCCTGCAGACAAATTTCAGCAAAGCAGATTTTAATCAATTGTTGATATATCTCACTATCTTCTACTTACATATTCCCATGCAGCCTTTAGCCCAGCAAGAATTGTAGTTAACCAAGATCAGCATCATACTGAATCAAAAGAGGGTTTAAGAAACTAAGTACACTTAGTAGCTTATCTTAAACCAGTATGTAACAGTTTGAGGTGTGATTGAATGTCACATGTGCAGCGAAGGGACAGGGTGAGGAATGAGGAAGCCCCGCACTGTTCAGCTCCTCCTCATGAAGTAGACCTCAGTGTATTGTTGGTGGCTCCATTTGAAACGAAGTTGAACTTCTGTTTTACCAAACGTTTGTTAACTATTTGCATATCTTTTCATTGCCCGTTTTCACTGTGATTCTCCCACTGGCGTTAAGATGCAGGTACTGAGGCACACACAGATCAGTCTCATCCTCCACTAATGCATTTATATTTTTAAAAATAACCATAATTGCAGGCTGGGCATGGTGGCTCATGCCTGTAATACCAACACTTTGGGAGGCTGAGGCAGGTGGATCACTTGAGGTCAGGAGTTTGAGACCAGCCTGACCAACATGGTGAAACCCTGTCTCTACTAAAAATACAAAAAAAAATTAACTGGGCATGGTAGTGTGTGTCAGTAATCCCAGCTACTTCAGAGGCTGAGGCAAGAGAATCGCTAGAACCTGGGAGGCAGAGGTTGCAGTGAGCCGAGATTATGCCACTGCACTCCAGCCTGGGCAACAGAGCAAGATTCTGTCTCAAAAAAAAAAAAAAAACTGTAAAAGAAAACAGACAATAAAAAGATATACAAATAGTTAACAAGCATTTGGAAAAACAGAAGCTCAACTTCGTTAATAAACAGAGGTAGCTTAACAACACAGTAAGATACTATTTTTCCTTCAAGTCAGTATAGCTTATTTTAATATTAGTCTACATTCATGAGAATGCATTAAGATTCTGCATTGATATGTTGCTGCTGAGAGGTAATTGATATAAATCTGGAAAACCATTTGAAAGTATATCAGAGTCTTTCAAATGCCCCGCCCTTTAAAAAGATGAAGGGAATACCATAAAATGTTAATCATAATTATTTCTAGGATTATGTTATACATTTAGATTTAGAGGAAAAGATGAACATTACTAATATTTGAATGCTCAAATCCTTTCTCCTAACAGTCTCCTTTTAAGAAAAAACCTGTCCAGGCGTGGTGGCTCACGCCTGTAATCCCAGTACTTTGGGAGGTGAGGCGGGAGGATCACTTGAGGCCAGCCTGGCCAACATAGCAGAACCTCATTTCTACAAAAAATTTAAAAATTAGCTGGGCCCGGTGGCATGCACCTGTAGTCCTAGCTACTCAGGAGGCTGAGGTAAAAGAATCACTTAAGTCCAGGAGGTCAAGGCTGCAGTAAGCATTCCAGCCTGGGCAACAAAGCAAAATCCTATCTCAACAAAATTTAAAAATTTAAAGGAAAGAAATATCCTAAGAAAATAATCAGAAATATGGGCAAAAATTTATATGTAAAAATCCATAGAGAAGTTATTTATAAATAGTAAAAAACTGGAAACAGTCTAAATGATTAAAGAATATCTAAATAAATAATGATATGAAATGATGAAATTTTTTGCACCTTACTTTTACAAACTTTTTGATGTCAAAGGAAAGTGCTTATGATAAAATAAGTTTTTTTATATATGTGATACCATATTCCAATTGTGGTCACAATTTCTTTCTTTTTTTTTTTTTTTTTGGTCACAATTTCAAAAAGAATGTGCATTGAAAGAAAGAGTACCAGCCTGGGCAACATGGCAATACCCATTTCTACAAAAAAATACAAAAACTTAATTAGCCCAGCATCATAGCATGCACCTGTAGTCCCAGCTCCTCGGGAGGCTGAGGTGGGAGGATCGCTTAAACCTGGAAGATCAAGGCTGCAGTGAGTTGTGATTGTGCCACTGCACTCCAGCCTGGGTAACACAGCAAGACCCCTGTCTCAAAAAAAAAAAAGAGTAGAAGAAAATATGTCAAAATGGTTTAGGCTGAGTGCTTTTGTTTTTACTGCTTTGAACTTTTCTATGTTCTCCGGCTTTGCTTCAATGAGAACATACACGGCTTGATAATCAAGGAAAATGTTTAACTCTTTATAGCAAAAGTTAGTTATTAAAATGATAGATAAAATATTAATGCTATGTTAATATCAAAATATGAATGGTTCTCTCTCTAGATGATGTGGTATTATGAATAAAATTGGATTTCTTTATTGCTTTTTGTCACTTTCCAAACTGTCTTTTTTTTTTTTTTTGAGACAGAGTCTCGCCCTGTCACCAGGCTAGAGTACAGTGGTGCGATCTTGGCTCATGCTTGTAATGCCAGAATTTTGGGAGGCCGTGGTGGGTGGATCACCTGAGGTTAGGAGTCCAAGAACAGCCTAGCGAACATGGTGAAACCCCATCTCTACTAAAAATACAAAAAATTAGCTGGGCATAGTGGCGTACGCCTGTAATCCCAGCTACTTGGGAAGCTGAGGCAGGAGAATCACTTGAATCCAGGAAGTGGAGGTTGCAGTGAGCTGAGATCGTGCCATTGCACTCCACCTTGGGTGGCAAAAGTGAGACTCTGTCTCAGAAAAAAAAAAAAGATTCACCAGCTAATCTTGAGTCAGAATTTTTAACTTTAGGTATAAAAGTTGTGTATATATGTATGGTTGTCTCTGGGTATTTAATTTTTTAAATTTAAATATCTCCCTAAGATACATTTTTTATCTCCATAAGATACACTTCTTTCTTGCAGTAACTTTTGTGGACCACTACTGTCTCTTTTGGCTTTGTCTTAATAGTACTTATAAACTCTAGAAACCATGTCTTTGATGACCTGCCATAGTGATATGAATCAATTGCCACATTTATGCAAAAGAAGAGACTAACTTATTCTCCACAATAGTTTAATATTTTAACATCAGGCATATACAGCTTGTCACAAACACTTTTTATGCAGTTGGATGAGAGTTTCTATAGGATAACAACTCTGTCACTGCATTACAACACCATAGCATTGACAAATACAGACAGTGACACTGAAGAGTCAAGAAATACTTCATTTAAAGGTCTGCAGCTGGGAATGGATGAAATTGATTTAAATTATAAAAAATTAATGATTGATATCAATAAAAAGAGAAGTTAAAGATAGTAAAACGTATTAGGATGGAAATGAAGAAATGGGATAAAAAGATAATGGTAACAAAGTGCTAAAAGTGTTCAATTTAGACAAATTAAATTTAACAGAGTTTAATTGAGCAAAGAATGATTCACAAATCAGGCAGCCTTCAAAACCAGAATAGATTGAGAACCACGCCGGGGCTGCCACATGGTCAGATGACATTTACGGACAGAAAAAGAAAGTGAGTATAGAAAACAGAAATGACCTACAGAAGCAGCTGGATTGGTTACAGCTGAGCATGTGCCTTATTTGAACACGGCTTGAACAGCTGAACACCTGTGATTGGCTGAAACTCAGCTAGTGTGATTTGGTGAGAGTTAGCTCCTAGTTTCAAGAGTAGCTTATGATCTGCTCACACATCCAGTTAGGTTACAGGTCGTTATGTGTGGAGAAACCTTTAGGCCAAACTTAAAATATGTAAGGAGGCAACGTTAAGCTAAACTTAATTTAAGAAAACTATATGAGAAAAATTAATTGAGCTTGAGAAAACAATTGAGATCCCTATTGTATATGGATTACAAACCCTTTTTTATGCAAGCTTTTCTTTAAAGAACATGCCCCAACAAGCAAAGGTCAGGAAATTCAAGATCCTATTCGGTAATTTAGAAGCCCTTGAAAGACAATTTGGTTCATATTGCACACACACACGAGGACACATTCTGAGATACTTGGTAAACACACGTGGATAATAATAAAAATAGTTAACATTTGTCTAGTCTTTAGTCTGTGCTAGGCTCTATTCAAAGCACCATGCATATGTCAACTTATATAAACTTCACAATAACTCTAGAAGGTGGGTCCTATTATTATTGCCATTTATAGCTGGAGAAACTGAGGTATGGAAGGGTTCAGTACCTTGCTCAGGACCACAGCTAATTATTATAGTAAAGGATAAGAGCTTAGGCAGTCTGGCTCCAGCATCTGTACCCGCCCCCCGACCCCGATGTCTTGTCCCTAAACTCTACTGCCTGTCAGATGCAAGGTACTGGTATTATTCAGAGCAGAAAGAGTAAAATATTTGGAATGAAAGCACATTTTAAAATAGAAAATGAGAGGGGCAGAAGAAACGAACCTTGTTAATGACCGCTATTTCCTCTCATCTCCCTGGGAATTCATTCTGTAGCAAAACCAGGAAGAACTGTGGAGGAAGCCTGGTTCTCTTGAAAAGAAAGAACATTTCTGGGCTCTTATTGTCAGTGGTTGTGTTATCTGACCATGTCCCCTTGCATGGAGAGTGGTTTGTTTGCTGTTTTCAAACCGCAGGTGTGAGCATGTGATGACAGCAGTGCATTACTGATTTTCTGTTTATCCTGCAGTGAAAAAGCACTAATATAATGTGCTTCCATAAGATGTGAAGTAAAACAGTTTTAATCAAACTTCAAAGAACACTCTTCACTTCCAAGAGCAAAGTCTTATTTCCTTGCTGCTCCATCTTCTGTTCAGTGTTAACTGTCTGCTGCCCATCTTCAGCCCAACCGTGCTCAGAAATAAATTGTTTCCATTGGCTCTAGGCACTCAAGGGTTGGAATTTACTCTTGAGCTCAAGCAGGGCCCTGCCTCTCAGTGTGTTTCTTTCTGTCATCCTTTGGCTTCCCACGCAGACAAACCGTTTTAAACTAGATCTGAGGTTGGCAAACGTTGATCCGCAGTTGAATCTGACCTACCACTCACTAAGATGACTTTGCATTTTTACATGTTTAAGGGGAAAAATCAAAAGAGGGTTAATATTTTGTAATGCCTGAAAATTATATAAAATTCAAATTGTGTCTATAAATAACATTTTATGGGAACCCAGTCATGCCCATTCATTTAGGTCTACAATGTAAATGAATGTGGACGTGGATGTGGAGTGTGAACATAAATGAATGGGCATGGCTGGGTTCCCAAAAATGTTATTTATAGACACAATTTGAATTTTATGTAATTTCCAGGTGTCACAAAACATTATATAATTATGTCCAAATTATATAGTTACAGTGCAGACTGTATGGCCCACAAAGCTGAAGTATCTACCATCTGTCCTCTTATAGAAAGACTTTGCTGAGTGAAACCCCATCTCTACAAAAAATACAAAAATTAGCCAGACATGGTGGCAGGCACCTGTATTCCCAGCTCCTGGGTGGGAGTGAGGTTGGGTAATGGAAAGATCACTTGAACCCGGGAGGTCAAGGCTGTGGTGACCCAAGATCCTGCCACTGCAGTCTGACCTGAGTAACAGAGAGAGACCTTGTCTCAAAAAAAGAAGAAAAAGGAAAAAAAGAAAGTTTGCCAACCTTGAACTAGAGCACCCGAGCATCTCAGGCCCCACCCAGTTTGGCCACCTTTACTAAAAATAAACTAAGCCTGCTGAGTGAAAGGCACACATCATTTCACAGAATGATAACTGCAGGGTGTCCCACAAGCTGCTCGCCATTCTCTGCATTCATCATTGTTTAAACTGCCTTAATTGGGGTGACTTCCCTGCATTATTTGTCTGTAAAATATGTGAGATCTCTTCCTAGAGGTCTCACCAAGCCACATTATAAAGGAAACAAACATCGTCAAGTTACAGATTCCACAAAGAGCCTGTAAATTCCTTAGGTTAGGGAATTTAGCACAAATCATTTTCTGACAGACCCAAAACACTATAATATTCCTGCTTTTCCCCTCATTTAATTCCCATGGTTAATGTTAAATGTGATGTCCATTTTTTTAATGGGAAGCTCAAGAATAAGTTGCTAACTCGTTGCTAATATCCATTTTAAATGTAGTTAAAACTTTTTGGCTGGGCGCAGTGGCTCATGCCTGTAATCCCAGAGCTTTGGGAGGCTGAGGCAGGAAGATCTCTTGCGCCCAGGAGTTCAAGACCAGCCTCAGCCACATAGCAAGATCGAATCTAAAAAAAAAAAAAACAACTTTTTGTGGCCACAGACCCTGTGTCTGCACTGTTGACAGTTGGCTTATCTGTGCTGAAGCTGGCCTGTAGGCAGTGTTTCATCATCTGTGTGACCTGTAGCTCCTGCTCAGTCCTAGAATGGCTTCCTCCACCTACTTTGAGCCCTCAGGAGCCCCACTCATCCATTCATTCAGAACACCCACTTGTTGAGCACTTGCAATGGGCCAGGCCTTGATTGCTCTAATCCAGTCTGTGTCAGAGCACCTACAGTCCATTGCAGGGAACAGCTGTAAAGAAACAACTACATTTAGTTAGAAAAATACAGGTAGAGGCCAGACGTGGTGGCTTATGCCTGTAATCCCAGCACTTTGGGAGGCCGAAGCGGGCAGATCACGAGGTCAAGAGATCAAGACCATCCTGGCCAACATAGTGAAACCCCGTCTCTACTAAAATACAAAAATCAGCTGGGCGTGGTGGCACACGGTGTAGTCCCAGCTACTCAGGAGGTTGAGGCAAGAGAATTGCTTGAACCTGGGAAGCAGAGGTTGCAGCGAGCTGAGATCACGCCACTGCACTCTAGCCTGGCTCCTGGTGACAGAGCAAGACTCTGTCTCCAAAAAAAAGAAAAGAAAGAAAAATACAGATAGAGAAAGGTTGGTAGAGATAAGTGCTCAGCGTCCCGTGGGAGTACATGGGAAGGCTTTACAGAGCAGTTGGTCTTTCCATTGTTTACCCATTCCATAAATAACTACGTGTGCCCACCACGTGCAAGGCCCTGGGTTAGACACATCACAGCCCCTGTTCTCCTCAGAACATTCCAGTGGGGCAAACACACAAAACCCAGGTAGACAAATGAGTAAAACTAATGCAATATGGTAATAAGTGCTAAGGAGGAAAAACAGGTTCTGAGGCAGAAAATGAGGTGCCCTGTTTTGATGGAGTAGTGGGAGAAGGCCAAATGAAGAGTGACACTTCAGCTCAGGCTCGGAAGATGAAAAGGAACTGTGAAGACCAACCCATTCAGGAAGAATGGTTGATGCAAAGGCCCTGAGGCAGAAAAGAACTTAGTGGGCTTGAGGAATTGAAAGCTGGCCAGGAGTTGGAGGAAAAGACCATTAGCCACGGCTTTGCGTGTGGTGTGAGGAGGGGTGTGGCTATTGTGGGCAAGGGTCTGCAATGGCATGGGTGTTGGTGAATGTGCCATAGATACAGAATTCTAGCCAGGACAAGCAGGGAAAAGCAGGCTGGAAAGCCTAGCAGAAGGCAGATTGTGACAGGCCTAGGATACTAGGCCAAGAGATTTCAGTTTTATCCAACAGACAACAGGCAGCCAAAACAGAGGAGGATTTTGTGTTTCCACTTAAAAATTTTTTTTCTGACAACAAAAGTAACTCTATTTGTAGAAATTTTGGAAAATGTACACAAGTACATTAAAGAAAAAAATCTGGAAGCACACATTCAATCCATTGTTCACATTTGTATATCTTATTTGCATATAGATACGCATATAGTTTTCCAAATATGAGATTTTTCTGTACATTCTAATTGCTATTTCACTTAACAATATAGAGCAAACATTCTGAAAATGTTTTCCTGTGTCACTGCTCTTTTCCAGCACAGCACACAGGTACCAAAAGCTGTGCTAGGAACCGTGACACAGGAATTTGCACTAAATTCCTACGTTTATTTAACCGAGCCCCAGATTGAGCACCTAGAATGTTTCTAATTTCCAGCAGTGCTGTGATAATTATCCTTAAAGGGGCTGTGTTTATTCATATTCATAATTGTTCCCTCAGGAATTCCTAAAGACAGAGTTGTGGGGTCAAAAAGTGTGTATTTTTTAAGGCTCTTTGTACATTTTTCTAGATAGGCTTCCTAAAAGCTTTTTTCATTTTATGCTACTACCAGCCAAGTATGAGCATATTTCACTGACCAAGCTATTCACTTTGCACTAGATTTAATTTGCCTGTTTGAAAAAGAAAAAAACTTTGTATATCCATTGTTTCAGCCTGCGTTTCTTAAATGAAACTGAACATTTTCTCCCATGGGTCTACCTGTCATTTGTACATGTTTCATGGATTATTCATATCCTTTGCTGATTTTTTTCTTTTGGTGTGTTCATGATTTGGTTACTAATTTTTTTTTTTTTTTTGGGGGGGGACAGAGTGTCGCTCTGTCGCCCAGGCTGGAGTGCAGTGGCGAGATCTCAGCTTGCTGCAACCTCTACCCTCTGGGTTCAAGCGATTCTCCTGCCTCAGCACCCCCGAGAAGCTGGAATTATAGGCGCCTGCCACCACGCCCAGCTAATTTTTGTATTTTTAGTAGAGACAGGTTTCACCATCTTGGCCTGGCTGGTCTTGAACTCCTGACCTCGTGATCCACTCGCCTCAGCCTCCCAAAGTGCTGGGATTACAAGCGTGAGCCACTGTGCCCGGCCATGGTTACTAAATTTTAAGAGCTTTTTATATATTAAGACCATTAACCCTACTTGCAGATATTTTCCCAGTCTGTCTTTTTTAATTGCCTTATTTTTTCAAAAAAAGTTTTGCATTTTTATGTGGTCAATTCTGTCTATTCTTTTAGCCTTTACATGAATGCTTTTCCCCACCCAGAGATGACATAAATATTCACTTATATATCCTTCTGATTCTTCAATAATTTGTCATCTTTAATCAGATTTCTGTATTTAAAAGATAGCTGCAGAAATGTGGAGAATGTTCTAGAGGGGAAGGAACTGGTATCAGGAAGACCAATTAACTAGGTGTTGCAGTTGACCAAGAGAGACCTGGCCATGGCAGAGATTCCAACCCTTTCCTGTCCTCACACAGTCTGATTGTAGAGTACGCCCATCAGGAGTAGCTCCCACTATGTGCAATGATTCTCAACCTCAGGTAGGGGCAGGGGCAGGGACAAGGACAGGGAGAGGGACTCTCAGCTCATCTGAGAATCCCAGTGGAGTTTCAAAGGAGAGAACATATTGAACAGAGGCTCAGGAGGGCAGGCAACTGAATGGCTGTAGATGATGAGGAGAGTAACTGGTGACTCAGGTATTTTATTTGGGTGAGTGGGTAGATCATGGCTCCGTTAACCTGGACCATAACAACTATGGGAGGCAGAGCCCTAGAAAGGAGGGGAAGAGCATAGAAGATGGCATAGACATGTTAGGACTTACTTATTTTAAAAAGATATAGGTCGATTCAGGTGGAAATATCTAAGCAGTGAGAACTGGGATCTTGAAGCCCATGAGTCTGTATTGGGGAGTGTGCATTCAAAAGCCAGCATAAAGGAAGTTGAAGCAGTGGGAGTAAATGAAACAAGCCATGTGTGGAGAATAAGAAGAAAAACATGGCCAAGAAGGAACTCTCAGGAACATAAAATTCAAAAGGTGGGAAAGGGGTGTTGAGGAGGAGAAATAAGCAAAAAGGACTAAGAAGAACTTGTCAGAGAAGTAGGAGAACCAGAATGACAGCAGTGCCAAGAGCAAAAGAGTTTCAAGGAGAGGGAATGGTCTTCAGCTTTGGAACTTTCTAGCAAGATACCTAGGCCCTTCATTGTGCCATCAAATCCCACCTCCTTTTTCAGCGGCTAGAAAAGGGGCTGACTCTTTCTGCTACACTCTTTCCTATTCTTATGTCAGGTCCATTCACAGCCCTGGTAATTGCATACACTGCTTCCTCCACCCACAGCACCCTGCCTTGCCCCTCCTGGTAAGCCGCTCCTCTTTCAGGAGCCACCTCAGGTATCACCTCCTTTGTAAAGGCAGTCCTATTCCGCCTTCTCCAGAATTCACTCAGCACTGTTGTGAATTTCTCAGAGCTCCCTTGGTGCTATAGTTCGTCTCTAGCTAGTGTGCCACCTTGTGTGGTAGTTATCTACTTATCAGTGCTTCTCAGGCTGCTGTAAGGGAATTCCGCCAGCAACAGAGAAGAGTTAACTCAACATTCACTAGGGGCATATCCCAACACAGCCTATGACATGCTTTTTCATTTTTTTTCTTAGAGAATGGGGTCTCACTAATTGCCCATACTGGCCCCAAACTCCTAGAATCAAGCAGTCTTCCCACCTCAGCCTCCCAGGGTGCTGGGATTACAGGCGTCAGTCACTGCGCCCAGCCTGGGATGCTTCTTTTAAAGTCCTGTGTTTTTGTAATGGTTAATGCTGTTTTTCATGCTATGGCTCTAAATGTTGGTATTAATTTACCTGGGCATCAAGTGTTTCCAGTTACTTATATAAAGTAAAGCTTATTCTCCAGCAAGTTTCTCCATCTTTGTTCCATGATTTCCCTTACTATAGCACCCTGATGCACATCCAAGGGAAATCGTGTCCCGATTTAAATAGCTTCAGTTTCCACATCTATATCTTCCACTGGACGAAGAGGATTGCCACTGAGTGACTGTTCTTAAACTTCCTATCTCTAGTACCCAGCACAGTACCTAGGGCATAGTAAGCATTGATGTATACATTTACAGAAGCAAAGGACAGAAGGAGGAAGGAAGGAGTTGGAAGAGTGGATGAATAGATAAAAGGAAAGGAGGACAAAAAAGAGTAGGTAGATGACCGGATGGATGGGAGGGAGACAAGGAGGGAAGAGAGGGAGGGAGGGAGGGAGGGAGGGAGGGAGGGAGGGAGGGAGGGATGAATGTTTGGATGGATGGATGGATGGATGGATGGGTGGATGGATGGATGGATGGATGGATGGGTGGAGGGATGGATGGATGGATGGGTGGAGGGATGGATGAATGGATGGATGAATGGATGAATGGATGGATGGATGAATGGATTGATGGATGGAGGGATGGGTGGATGGATGGATGAATGGATGGATGGTTGGATGTATGGATGGAAGGATGGATGGATGGGTGGATGGGTGGATGGATGGATGGATGGATGGATGGATGGATGGACAAGTGGATGGATGGATGGACGAATGGATGGACGGATGGATGGGTGGATGGATGGATGGATGGGTGGATGGATGGATGGATGGATGGGTGGATGGATGGATGGGTGGATGGATGGATGGATGGGTGGATGGATGGATGGATGGGTGGATGGGTGGATGGGTGGATGGATGGGTGGATGGATGGATGGATGGATGGATGGATGGATGAGTGGATGGATGGATGGATGGATGGATGGGTGGATGGATGGATGAGTGGGTGAATGGATGAGTGGATGGATGGATGGATGGATGCAGTGGATGGATGGATGGATGGATGGATATTTTGGTAAATAAATGAATGGATAAATGAGTGAATGTGTGGATGGATAGAAGAATGGATGGATGGATGAGTGAATAGATGGATAATTGGATGAATGGGTGGATATACTGGTAGATGATAGAGATAGATAGATAGATAGATAGATAGATAGATAGATAGATAGATAGAGATAGGACTCTTGAAAGATCAATAGGTCAATTAGATGCTCTGGGATTCCTTCCCCAGAGAGAATGCAATAATTTGAGAGAGCAATGGTTTGTTTTCAAACTGTGTTGTGAGGCTCCTAAGAGTTCCTTTTTTATAGATATTTTAATTTCTCCAAATTTGTTATTTATCAGGAGTGACTGAAATAAAAAATATAATTGAGTCCCATCATCATCATCATCATCATGAAAATGGCTTTAAGAGAAAACCGGGCCAGGCACTGTGGTTCACTCCTGTAATCCCAGCATTTTGGGAGGCCAAAGCAGGTGGATCACTTGAGGTCAGGAGTTCAAGACCAGCCTGGCCAACATGGTGAAACCCCATCTCTACTAAAAATACAAAAATTAGCTGGGCTCAGTGGTGGGCACCTGTAATCCCAGCTACTTGGGAGGCTGAGGCAGGAGAATCACTTGAACCCAGGAGACAGATGTTGCAGTGAGCAGAGATTGTGCCACTGGACTCCAGCCTGAGTGACAGAGGGAGATTTCATCACAAAAGAGAGAGAGAGAGGGAAAACTGGTCCAATGAATATTATTGCTTTCCCACTTTCAACCAATAAACAGTTGCCACTGATAAAGTGACAGCCAGGATCAATCAAGAATGCTCAAGAAATATTGCATAATACAACACACCTGCTCACCTGTTCATGGGGGAATAAATCCTAGGAAATATGGCGCTGGTGTCCCATAGGGAATGTCTTGGATAACTAAGAGAAGGGTTACCAGTTAAAAGATAGTTACATTTAAATTTCAGGAAAATGGCACTAGTGTTTTAGTCTATGTTTTAAATATTGTGTGAAGCTTGCTTATACTAAAAAAAAATTTGTTGTTTATCTGAAATTGAAATTTGACTGGGCATCCTGCAATTTTACTTGCTGCATCTGGTGATGCTACTTGAGATTCGGGGGAGGAGAAAGAGAATGTCTCCATGTTTCTCTCATTTATATGAAGTTGGCCCTTTGTATCTGTGGGTTTTTGTATCCATGGATTCAACCAACCATGGACTAAAAATATTTCAAAAATAAAATAGATGGCTGCATCTGTTCTGAGCATGTACATACTTCTTTTCTTTTCATTATTCCCTAAAGAGTATAACAGCTATCTACACAGCATTGACATTGCATTTGGTATTAAAAATGATCTGGAGAGGTGGCTTAATGGGTACCAGAGGATGGGCATAGGTGGTACACAAGTGCTATGCCAGTTTCTGTTGGGGACCCTGGAGTTTGGTATCTTTGGGGTTCCCAGAGCCAATCTGTGGAAAGTAAAAAGTTCCTCTTCAAAGTATCCCTTCTTGTTAAAGAATAATAATAAATGTTAGGAATAATATTTTCTTTTAAAGACTTTCTTCAATGACTTCTTGCTTTTTGCTAATAACTCTTTGTTAAGCCCTATCCTATGTAGCTGTCAGACATAAGGGGATAAGTACCTTCTATGTCCTTGTACTTTAACTATCTCTGCTGGATGTGCTCACAGGCACATAGTACATCCTATGTCCTTGTACTTTAACCAAGATACCTCCGCTGGACGTGCTCACAAGCGTGTCCCAGCTCACAGCCTATGCCCCTTCCTTATTTGGACTTCCTCTTTTCCTTTGTTCTCCATTGCTTTTACCTATTTAGAAAAGTTTTAAGTTGTTAGCCAATCGGGTTTTAGTTTAGATTGTGAGCGCTGTCTCCAACCAATTGAGATCAGACACAGCAGTAAAAAACCAATGCATAAGGGATGAAGATGCCTGCCTTTCCTTTGTTCATTGTACTCTCATGGCAAGGTGGCTAATGGGAGCACCCTTTCTGCAGAAAGTAAAATTGCCTTGCCGTGAAAACTTTTTGTCTGAATGCTAATCTTGTGGTGCCCGGAAACAAGCATTCTGTCTCTAACACAATCCCTCAGCAGTACTGAGGGACAGCTGTACTGTAAAAGATTCTGATGCAAAATTTGAAAACTGCGGGCAGAAACAATCTCCAGGTCCCTCATAGCAGCCCCCGGGGCCTGTGAAGCTGGAGGAAGAAGCCCTTGCCCCAGATAGCATGGCAAACCACAGAGGCATTCTTGGGCACTGGGGCTCACCCCACCCAGCCCTGCTTTACACTGAGGCCTCCTCTTCCAGCCCCACTAGATCCCCAGCCAGCTTCAAGGGCAGAGGAGGAACCTGGGTCTGGAGCTCCTGAGGACAATCCCAGGCCTCCCTGTGGCAGCCCAGCTCTGCTTTGAGAGGATGGGTAGAGTAATTGGCTGAAAAGCCAATGGCAAGAAGACACTGCAAAGTCCTGTGTGTTTTCGAATTTTTACCCACCCCCAGGAAACCAACAATTAAAGGTTTGCAAAAATCACTAGCCTCTGAAAAGAGTTCCAGCTGGAAGCCCGAGCACTGTATGGAAGCCTAAACTCAGCAAGGAGGTTGCCTGTGGCCACGGACAGGCCAATGGGAGGCCCTCCTCAGTTATGGCAACAGAGGCCAGAATGAGCTGCCAGCCAGGCTCCCCCCATCCGGCCCTCCCTAGCCCAGCTCCCCCATCCTGGCTCCCCCGTCTTGGCTCCCCCAAGCCTGGCCCTCCTGAGCTCGGCTCTCCACAGCTTGGCTCCCCACCAGCCTGGCCCTTCCCAGTCTGGCCCTCCCCAGCCTGGCTCCCCTAACCTGGCTCCCCCCAGAATGGCTCCCCAAAGCCTGGCCCCCTGAGCTGGGCCCTTCCCAGTTGGTCATCCCCCACCTGAGGGCTCGGGGCTGACACCTGAGACCACGTGTCCCTGCTGGCAGCCCCTGGATTTCTGAGACCAAAGATCTGGCAGATGTCCCCATTGACAGCTGTCAATACCTATGGAAGCCCTGCTCTTTGCCAAAGGCTGTGCTGTGAGACACCCACTCTTGGCCCCTGACCCCTGGGGAGTCGCAGCAGCCCTTCACGGTGAGCTGGAGCAGGACTCAGCTTGAGAGAGCTTGGTAGGCTCTCCTGAGGAGGCAGCTTCTAAGCCAGGTCCCGAAAAAGGAGAATCTGGGCCAAATGTTGGGAGAGATGGGGGCTACAGCAGGTTGCCGGGCGCTGGAGGAGGCTGCGAGCTCAGGAATGGAGAAGGATGCTCCAACCTGCAGATGGCCCTGGCGTGGGGGTGAGGGAGAAGGAGGAGGAGGTGACCCCCTTTTTCTGTCTTACAGGGCTGGGTGGGTGGGAGCTGTTGCCTGGATTGCAGGAATCTGGGGAGGACGGTGCTCGGAGAAATATTCTGAATGCAGTGAGTTCAGCATCCTCACAGCCTCCGGAGGGGCCTGCCCAGAGAGTGGAGGACGCTACCCCAGCCCTCCCAGGCTCAGCCTGACCTCCCCCACCCCCCTTAGAATCACATGGGGAGCTTTGGGGAAGCCCAGCACCAGGTCTCACCTTCAAGGTTTGGGGTAGGAGCCACGCATGGGTGGTTTTCAAAGCTCTCCCCAGATTCCCACATGCAGCCCGGGTGGGAAGCCGGAGGTAGGTGGATGCTGAGGCCCCATGGGAATTGACCCACGGCCAGACAGATGTGGATCAAGCGGCACAGCCCTTCATCCTCAGGCCCATGGATAAATGAATGCTGTGTGTCTGTCTTCCTGGTTACACCCCCAGGCAAGCCAGGGGCAGCCAACGTGCCCCTCACTCTGGGCAGCCCAAACCCAGATCCTCCCTGCCGGGTCTGGGTCTGGGTCCCCAAGTCACCTTCCTCCCAGCCCCTCAGCCCTGTCCACCTCAGCAGCCACCAGCACTTAGGTTGCAGGCAGCCGTCACCCTCAGCGTGGGTTTCCTCTGCTGTCCCTACTCCGGGATGGAATGGTCTTCCTCTGCTGAATTGGAGGTGATGAGAAGCAAACCTGACATTGACGGCCTGTTTGCCCTGAGTAGAAGAATCAGCACGGATCCTGCCAGGGCTTTGCCTGTGCAGGTGTAGATAGATGTGCAGCCAGAGTTAAGGTGGGATTCGCGGCACCAGAAACGCTCTCCAAAAATAGACTTAATAACAGATGTGGTGTGCAATTATTATTTTTCTTTGGGATCTTTAAAATTCCTTCTCACAGAGATATTTTTGTTTGGTCAAAAATATCCTTCAGGAGCACAAAAACTCATTTGCATTATGGCGGAGACATGGGCCCCGCAGCCGTGGCTGGCAGTGCGACCAGGGTGGGCTTCTGTGGAGTGGAACTGCGGTGAGCGCTGGGGGCGCTGAGGGGCTGGGATGGCAGGATCCAGGGAGCAGGGCCCCCTCCGCATCCTGCCGCCTTTCTCCCCTCCCCCAGCCCAAAGGTGAGCGAGAACCCAGAACCTCAGGAAAACAAATGAGCTAAAATCAGCCCTGGAAGTGCTGCCAAGAGCAGAGGAAAAGAAAGAGCAGGATTATCTTTGACAAGGAGCTGGGCGACCTTTCTCAGGTGTGGGCTCAGCCATGGCTCCCCGTGTTTTGGGTTGAACTCAGGCATGCCGCGGTCCTGGCCTCCGAGACTCCAGAATATGGCCTTATTTGGAAATCGGGTCTCTGCAGATGCAGTTAGTTCAGATGAGGTCACCCTGGAGTGGGTGGGCCTAATCCCATATGAATGACCGGTGTTCTATGAGGGGAGAGACACAGAAACATACAGGAGATGGGGCTCCATGACGTTGGAGGCAGAGGGTGGCCCCAAATTGCCAGCAGCCACCAGGAGCCAGGGAGGCAGGGGAGCGATTCAGCTTCAGAGCCTGCAGAAAGACCCCGCTCTGCTGCCCTTTGCTGTAGGCCTCCGGCCCCAGGACAGTGAGAGGGTGAGTAGCTGCGGGTCAAGCCGCCGGCCTGTGGGACTTGGTTCGGCCCAGGACACTGGCGCAGCTGCCCTCTCCCTGCAGCAAGGCTGGACCTGGCACGTCTCTGGCTGCACCCTGGGGTGGCTCACTGGCACCCCCGTATGACCCATGCTGCTCTCCTCCTGACCAGAATGGCAGTCCCTGCCCTCCTGTCTCCTCTCAAGAGGACTCCGGGGCTTCCAGGAAGGAACGCCGCTGTCTCTAGCGGCCAAGAAAGCCGGGCCCTGAGCCGGATTCCCCGCTTCCCACCGCCACAGGCCATCCGTGGCAAGTCCCCTAGCCTCCCAGCTGCCGTCCCTTCATCTGTAGAGTGGGACTGTGAGCACGCAGGGGTGTTGCAAGCTTGTCCAACCCGCGGGCCACAGGCGATGTGGCCCAGGACGGCTTTGAATGCCACCCAACACAAATTCATCAAACTTTCTTAAAATATTATGAGATTTTATGTATGGACCTTTTTTTTAAGCTCATCAGCTATCATTAGTGTTAGTGTATTTTATGTGTGGCCCAAGACAATTCTTCCAATGAGGCCCAGGAAGGCCACAGATTGGATACCCCTGGTTTAGAGGATGGAAGGGAATGGTGGGAGGGGCCTCTACCACCTCCATGGCAACGCACCACCTACTCCACCTGTTTCCTGGAGGAGCAAACACAGCGCAGGAGTGGGCCCCGGTGGCCCCGAAGGCCTCACTCCAGAGCCTCCTGCCCTGCAGGTGTGGGGCCGGAAGCCGGCAGTGGGGGCCCTGAGTTGTGGGCTGAGTGTTGGGAGGGACAGAGGGAGACCCTCTCACTCTCATCAGCCCCCGAGCTTGTTTCTGTGGATTTTCTGCTCCAGAGAGGAGGCGGTTTGCTCCACATCCTTGTGACACAGGGCAGGTGAGTCCTAGCTGGGAATGAGTCTGGGAGGGCTCTTTGCTTCACCTGGGAAAGAATTCAAGGGTGAGCCAGTGGTGGAAGAAACCCACTGTATTAACATGGCAGTGTCACAGGCGTCCCGCAGAGCTGGGCTCCGCACTGGTAGAGTGCTCAGGGCGGCGGCTGCCGGCAGCCCTGCAGTGAGCCAATGCCTACTTTTAACGGCATGCAGATTAAGGGGCGACACATGCAGAAATGTCTAGGAAAAGCGTAGTCACTTCTGGGTCATTGTCACTGCCGTGGAGAGGGACGGCCAGGTGTTGCCGTGGCAACGGTACACGCCGGTGGGTGTGTCTAATGCAAAGCAGCCGGCCCTGGTGTAGCAAGTCCTCATCTGGGTCCAGCGTTCAAGCCCCGCCTCCGGAGTCCAGTCCCACCACCTACCTCGCTTGGAGAGGACGTGGAACAGGCACACTCCTTGAGAAGTGGCAGGGTGGCTTGGGACCACTTCACTCTCGGGCACAGCTTGTACCAAAGCAGGGTGGGGGTGGGTGCAGAAGGCTAGGGACTGAAGGCCCAGCTCACTCGAGTGCCCACTGGTCTCCGGCACTGCCTTCGCCTCTGACAAGCTTCTCTCCACCGGCCAGTATCCTCTCAAAGAGGGACTGCAATCACTTTATTTTGTTTAAGTGAATTCCCTCCACCTGCTCTGTCCATAGACGCTAGTTGGGTGAGAAGAGACATTGATGAGTAACACACAAGCCAGCCACCTCCTCCATGTACCTGGCTCTGTAGCAGGGCACTGGCTAGGTCCTGGCTTCACAGAGTTACTTACTAGTGAAGAAGGCAGTGAAGCTTCTCAGGCTCCCCCAGGGCGGTTCTCGGGGGGGAGGCCCCAGTCCTGTGGTAGCCCTGGCTTGTGAGAGATGCAGACCCTTGGCCCCCGACCTATGGAGGCAGAATCTGAGGGTAGGGCTGGCCTCTACTCAGAAGTCCCTGGGTGCTTCTGATGCTCGCCCCCAGGGCTGCCTGCCTGCCTTGTTTCACACCCTGTTGTGTGCACAAGGGGACTTCATGACGCCATCCCTCCAGCTCTCAAAGGATGGTCCCCAATCCAGCCCAGGAAGGTGGGTCAACAAAAAGGACCCCCATGAGGCCAGGCCTGGAGCTCCAGTGGCCCAGAGCCCCGTGGCTAAATGCAGAGGGGACCACTGGAGTGAAAGCCGGAAGAGCAAATCCACAAAGCCAAGCCTTCTGGAAGCCTCAACACCCAGCCAGATTGGCTGAAGAGCCATTAGAAGCCCAGCAGATGGCTCACATCTGAGCCCAATTGGAACAGTGCAGCTAAGTGGTGGTGGCCCAGTGAGCCCCTCCCCACCTGCCCAAAGATCCCAGGAATCCCAGGGATCGGGGGTCCCAGCAGTCCCCAAGACCAAACTGTCTGCCCAAGCCGCAGACGGATGTATGGTACTATCATGCTCCACACATAACTGGTTGACGAGGTAGGAAGTCCGTTTAGGAAATCTGGTGGTAATGGTGACGTTTATGCCCTTGGGAGTCACGGAGACCTGGGTTCAGTTCTAACCGTGGGCTGGGCACGGTGGCTCACGCCTGTAATCCTAGCACTTTGGGAGACCAAGGCAGGCAAATCACCCAAAGTCGGGAGTTCGAAAGCAGCCTGACCAACATGGAGAAACTTTGTCTCTATTAAAAATACAAAATTAGCTGGGCATGATGATGCATGCCTGTAGTCCCAGCTACTTGGGAGGCTGAGGCAGGAGAATCGCTTGAACGCGGGAGGCCAAGGTTGCAGTGAGCTGAGACCGCGCCATCGCACTCCAGCCTGGGTGACAAGAACAAAACTGTCTCAAAAAAAAAAAAAAAAAAAATCCTGACCCTGCTGCTC
The DNA here is from genome assembly GCA_963573385.1 of Cacajao melanocephalus. Classification (NCBI taxonomy): domain Eukaryota; kingdom Metazoa; phylum Chordata; class Mammalia; order Primates; family Pitheciidae; genus Cacajao; species Cacajao melanocephalus. Next base: position 94,586 of record CAUYLG010035196.1, read on the forward strand.
CTAGCTCTGTGACCTTGAGAACAAAAGTAGCCTCCGTTTCTTTGTCTGAAATGGGAATAACTGTCTCATCTCATCATAAGTAATTAAATCGTGCATGTGAATCATTTTGTCACAGCTCTGTCATGGCTTGCCAAGCATCTTGAATTTTGAGTCAATGACCTCACTTCTTCCACCCGAGGAAGGACTGGGAGACTTTCCACCCAGGCCTCCACCAGAACCTAGCTTCATCTGCGTCTCGGGATCAGCGTTGGCCAGCAATGGGCAACTGACTCACGGAAGTAAATGGTCTACACGTCAGTAAATTAAATTTCAGATTCAAAGACAATCTAAGAATCAGAATTTCATGTTGCTAGTGCCATGCCCTTTGACTCCCAGACCCAAAGGCTGGACAGCTGAGTAGGAGCCCAGCTCCTGAAGCAGCGGGAGGGCCAGAGGGTCGTCGGGGAGCAGGGAGTGGGGGATGGGAGAGGCACACAGAGCAAGGCGGGTTGGGAGCAGCCGGAGGGTCTGGGCCCATGCACGGTGTCTCCTGTAACCTTGCTCTTCTCAGAGCCTGTTGGGGGGGCAGGGAGGGGCCAGGTAGGGGCCAGGTGTCTGCAAAGTCCCTGTAGACCTGTCACCCAGCATCCCCTATCATCAACATCTTGCATGACCAGGTACGTTTGTCACAACCAGAAAAGCAACACGGCTGCAATGCTATTGTTAATTAAACTTCAGACTTGATTCGGAGGTCACTACTCTTCCCTCTGATGCCCCTTTTCTGCCCAGGACACCACAGGACATTTTGTGGTCTCGTCTTCCTCCTGGCTGTGGCGGTTTCCAGCCTTTCCCGTCTCTGACGACCTTGGCAGTTTTGAGGGCCGCTGCTCAGGTGTGTTTTTGGTTTCTTTTTTTTTTTTTTTTTTTCTTTTAGGCAGAGTCTCTCTCTGTCACCCAGACTGGAGTGCCGTGATGCGATCGCAGCTCATACAACCTCCACTTCCTGGGTTCAAGCAGTTCCGTGCCTCAGCCTCCCACGTAGCTGGGATTGCAGGCGCCCCCTACCACACCTGGTTAATGTTTGTATTAATAGGGACAGGGTGGGTTTCACTATGTTGGGCAGGCTGGTCTCGAACTCCTGACCTCGGGCGATCTGCCCCTCGGTGGGGCTCTGTCTGCTGCGTTTCTCACGGGTAGACTGGGTGATGGGTTTGTGGAGAGGAACAGGAAGGCAATGCCCCTCCACCCATGCACATCAGCAGAACCACATGCCGTCCACGTGACTCTCACCACTGATGCTGGCCTTGGTCACTGGCAGAGGCTGTGCGTGTCACGTGTCTCCACTGTGGAATTACTTGTCTTTTTCCAGAAGGGAATCAGTGTTGCCTATGGACTCAGGCTCACGGGGGAAGGGGCCAGGCCCGTCACGGGGCCCTGAGGTGTCACTGAGATGAGTTGGTTGCCTGTTCTTACCTGTTTAGGAGGGTGTAGGTGTCTGCAGAGGCCACCAGCCCAGAGCTCCTAGGAAGCACCTCTGACCCCCACCCTGTCTCTGTCTCCTCTCAGCAGGACACAGACTCTCCACAGGCCTAAGAGGAAGGGGCAGCAGAACTGGCCGTCTGCCCGGGGTCCTCAGCCTCTTTCTCATGGGGCCTCAGCCAGGGGCCCCAGCCTCACAGTTGGACTCCGTGCAGAGGCCATTTGTCAGAGAGGAGAGGAAAGAAATGGAGCTGAAATCCGTCCCCAGGAAGCCGAGGGAGGCATGTCTGTGGCTTCGCTGCCCTTTTCAAATATTTATTTCTCAGCCCTGCCATTCTTCACTTTCAAAGGGCCTATATCTTAAAATGGGTGCTTGATTTAGCGCTAATCAGGGCAGCTGTCTAAACCACCAAGAGTCCTGACTTTAATTAAAATGACAAAGGAGGGTAGGTCAGGAGCTGATGTTCTGTTTCCCTCTGGCCCTTAGAGAGAAAGGAACAAAGGAATGGGCCATCTTGATTGAGGAATGTCCTCACCAGGGGTCCAAAGTCAGGCTTGCTCTTGGGGAGCAGGGGTCATCCCCACTTCTTTTCCTCCAGGAGCCCCCAGGCCAGGCTGTGAGCGACCCCCACACCACGCTTCTGGCCCCTTTCCCTCCTTCTCCCCTCTTCTGTCTCCCTCCTTCTCCTCCCCTTTCTGGGCCTGGGTGGATTTTTTCCAGAATACTCTTCCTTCTCCAAAACCATGTCCCCAGAGAAAGGCCCCAGTGCCACTTTGGGGTTTGCTCCATTTTGTGGTCTGGGTGTCTGTGTTCCCCCAAATTTATATGTTGAAGTCGTAACCCCCCAGGAGCTCAGAATGTGAGAATATCAGAAATAGGGTCTTTTCAGAGGTCACTAAGGTAAAGTGAGGTCTTTAGGATGAGCCCTAATCCACCGTGACTGGTGTCCTTAAAGAAGAGGGGATTAGGACACAGTCACCCACAGAGGGATGACCACATGAGGACGCAGGGAGAAGACACCATCTGCCAGCCCAGGAGAAAGGCTTCGGAAGAAACCGGCCCTGCCGCCACCTGCACCTCAAACTTCCAGCCTCTGGGACTGTGCGGAAATCAATCTGTGCCGTGGAAACTGCCCGACCTATGGTATTTCGTTCCGGCTGCCCAAGCCGAGTCACAGGGTCCAGAGTCTGCACCCTTCATGGCTGATCATGTTCTCCGTCCTCCAGCCTGGACATGTAGACCCTTGACCGGCCTTTAGCAAGGGTCCTACTAAGCCAGCTCAGCAAGAATCCCCTGTCCTTGCCATCCACTGGGGCCCCTCGTCATCACTTTCCACCCACCGCCCTCATGCTGCTGACCTGCTGAGCATCCCCCACTGTCTGTCTGTTCAAAGGTGAGCTCAGTCCCACACTAAAGTCTTTCCTCCTACTGCGGTAGCTCGAATAAAATCAGCCTGAAACACAGTGAACAGCAGAGCGAAGGGTGGCGGCTGCTGAAGGGCCGGGGCGCTGCTTCTGGGGGCGTCTTCATTAGACTCCCGTGAAGCAGGTGTCTTCTGCTTTTACAGAGTACTTGTCTTCCGCTCGTGTTGCATGTGAAGGCCCAGGGTGGCCTTATTCCTCTCTCCTTGGTGAGGTTTCACTGGGGTCCACTGAGGAACTTGGGGCAGCAGGGTTCAGGCGGTGTCTCGTCCCAGAGCCGAGGATGGACGCGGTGGTCGCAGGAAAGTGCGCACCTTTGCAAGCGAGCCACGGGAGCAATGGCTCACCTTTCCTGGCATCCACTGCTTCCCAAGGAGGCGCCAGTGCCAAGGGAGAAGCCCACGGGGGCATGGCATAGGGTGCCCGCCCCAGCCTGTTGCATGACATATGTGTGGGCTGGACCGAGGGTTGCCAGATAGAAGTGCAGGACCTGAATTATCCTATTATAAGGACACATGCACAAACGTATGGTCACTGCAGCACTAGTCACAATAGCAAAAACCTGGAACCAACCCAAATGCCCATCGATGATAGACTGGACAAGGAAAGTGTGGCACATATACACCATGGAATACTATGCAGCTATAAAAAACAATGAGTGCATGTCCTTTGTAGGGACATGGATGAGTCTGGAAACCATCATTCTCAGCAAACTGACACAAGAACAGAAAATCAAACACCAAATATTCTCATTCATAGGCAGGTGTTGAACAGTGAGAACACATGGACACAGGGAGGGGAGCATCACACACTGGGGTCTGTGGGTGGGGGACTAGGGGAGGGACCGTGGGGGTGGAGAGGATGGGGAGGGATAACATGGGGAGAAATGCCAGATGTGGGTGATGGGGGGATGGAGGCAGCAAATCGCCTTGCCATGTGTGTGCCTATGCAACAACCCTGCATGATCTGCACATGTGCCACAGAACCTAAAGTATAATTTAAAAAACAAGTGCCGGACACCCTATTGACTGTGCATTTCGGCCACTGACCCAGCAGTCCGCTCCTGTGTCCAACCCCAAGATAAACAGAAACAGAGCTGTACAAAAGCATGCACTTGGACACTCACAGCAGCTGGACGCATCACAGCCAAAAGGCGGGAAGCGCCAGAGCCTGCTGTTGATAGAAACATTTGCACCAGACACTTGTTAAAAACAGCAAGACAGATTTTATTGGAGCTACCCCAATAGAAGAAAAAGACTTTAGTGAGGAACTGAACTCAACTCTGAGCAGACAGAGGCAGCTGGGGATGTTCAGCCCGTCAGCAGAGGGAGGGGCGGTGGGTGGTAAGTGATGAGGAGGAGCTGCCTTAGACGGCAAGGGCAGGGGATTCGTGCTGAGCTGGCCTAATATGACCCTTGTAAAGGCCGGCTGAAGGTCTGGACGTCCAGGCTGGAGGATGGGGAACGTGTCAGCGACGCAGAGTGGAAGGTTCTCAGCAAGAACATTTAGTGTGATTTTTGCTAAACCTGGGATTGGCGGGCGAAGGGTGGGGTGGGAGGCGGAGGTCAGAGCAATGGAGTTCTGACACTTGGTGCAACATGGGTGGACCTCGAATGCCTGGTGGGAGAAAGAAGCCAGTCACAAAGAGCCCACATTATGAGAATCCGTCTGAGGGAAATGTGCAGATGCGGAAACCCACAGGGACGTGTAGCCAAGCAGGGGTCGCTTAGGGCTGAGAGGAGTGGGGACGGGCAGTGACAGGTGACAGGGATGCGCTTCTTCCTGAGGGGATGAAAATGTTCTAAAATGGACAGTAGTAGTGATGGCCGCACTTATGCATAAATGTGCTGCGAAACCACTCAACTGTATACTTTAATGGGTAATTGTAAAGTATGTGAATATATCTCAACAGAGCTGTTTATAAGAAGGTTAGCTGGGGAGACACCCACACCGCACATTCACCCATATCGACCCCCATTCACTCACCCACAATCACCCACATTTACCCACATTCACCCGCATTCACCACCCTCATTCACCGCATTCACCCGCATTCACACGCATTCACCCGCATTCACCTACATTCACCCGCATTCATTCACCCACATTCACCCACCCACATTCACCCACATTCACAGGCATTCACCTGCATTCACCCACATTCATCCACCCGCATTCACCCGCTTTCACCTGCGTTCACCCGCATTCACACACACTCACCCACCCACATTCACCTGCATTCACATGCATTCACCCACATTCACCCACATTTACC